>WEDG01011661.1:0-41181 GCA_017591395.1 Schistocephalus solidus
CCAGATATGCTGCAAGCTGTATGAGTCAACAAGTAGGATTATACCGTGATCAATAAGCTACAGGTAAAGCTGGTCAGCCTGAGAGCCGAAGGCTAGGCCACGAGGAACGCCTAAACCGTTGCATACCACACCGAAAACGCATATAACAGTTTTAGTAAGGAACTTCAAGCAGCGGCATCGGTCAACAGGTTGACCGGACATGAATCTCACCTGTTAAAATGGCCAGCACTCGGTAAGTCAGCCCCATTGCATTCAATTTTGAGCTGAAGACCAGGAACGTAGAATGTGAAGGGTAATAACAGAATTGATTAGTCGCAGAGATAGTCAGAGATAGAAACTGATAATCGCAAGACGATAAAGTGGCCGAGAGCGATGAATGTGAGGATATCCAAATAAATCGATTATCAGCACGTCCGGCTCTAGAAAACAAAGGATCAGCACGACAAAACATCCGCATTTCGTTCTACGTTGGGGACAGAGCTGTGATCGTCTCCCAGACGTGGACTTGAATACTCAGCGTAGTCAACAAATCACGATAGCCTGACAACAGCTGGACAGGCAGACGCGTATTAAAGCCAAACTAGAAGTCTGTCCATTGCGTAGTGAAAGTTGTGGTTGGGTAGATTGTCATCTGACGGGATAACTCTAGCCGTATAAAAGTATTTTTGTGTGACGGCAGGACTAGACACTCACATCGTAAGGATTCATTCTTAATGTACACTCTATTGAGAACGTTCACTTCTGTAAAATCGGACGCGTGTTTACTGAGACCTACGTAAATCTAAAATGCCCATCATTACGTTAAGTGTGTGGCAAACGTAGGCGCAAGTCACCGATGCTGCGCCCACTCTAGGAGTATGCGGAAGCGTCGTGGCTGGCGAGGATCTAGCAGGCAGATGTCTTCAAATGTCATTCCTTATTGGCTTCTGCCCACCAATATCGTTGCATGGCAATCGCAAAGACTTCAACTTCTGGTCCATCTTCTTTGCGAAAAATCGGCCAAACGCCCTCTTCCTGTGATGTAAATAAGTCTTCAGATAAACCGATCTGGCACAGACAGCAAAGGTCTCAGGGCGTTTGGCATTCTACAGAGACCGGATGAAACAGCCGCTACAGATATTCCGAACACGCATGTGCTCTTGTTTACCTTCGGTATAGATTACCGACAACTGTGCAAACTTCAGTGAAAATAGTTTAGAGGTACGAAGGACAGACAGCATAAGCAATAAGATACAAGCCAGATGCATGTTCTTGTGTCCATCTAAGTTCCAACAAAGGAAACAACACGCAAAGAATTACATCGAGATAATCCCAGATTTTACAACCGTAGCAGGATAATTATTCACCTGAAAGTAGTTTTATACGAATGGCAGGAACGCGACGTCACACGTTCGCCCGGCAGCGCTCGAGTACAGGCACAGAGTTGAAAAAATTTCCGCTAAATGAGGCTACTGAACTCTTATTCAGGAAAGGCCAGACTGACCGACCGTCGATTTCGACTATTTTCACCGTTAACTCCACAGCAGGGTGGTGCAGGGACACTGATATGCCCTAGTTGTGTCAAGACAAAGTCTAGAAGACCGGAGACGGGAGGGCGCAAGCCTACGCACGGTGTTTAAACACAAACAAGAACACTACAAGACAATGGGGTCGGCTCGGATCCCAACTGAGTGGGAGTGCCATAAAGGCCACATTAAGAAGGAGCCATTGCAGACTGACTATCAGGCCGCCAGTCGTCCATCGCACAGGCACACGCACTGGCCTGACCACGCGACCGAGTTATCGTCAGTTGGTAACCTTCAAGCCACGACTTTAGCGCACCGTGATAGTTTGAAGCACGTCGATTGTTTATAGTGAGAAAATGCGCTGAGCGTCGATCTGACTCTGTCTCCACCCCAGAAGCAGGTCACTGACCGATGCGGTCAGTTGCCTGATGTGGAGTGGGCGCATTGGCGGCAGCTAACCCATCTTTGCGCGCCAGAGCACGACCCGACCCCTTAACGCAGACACCAGGATTACCAAAACCAAGGGTAAGAAGGAGCCATCGCCGCTCGACTCGTCCACTGGTCAGCCACTCAATGCACAACACACTAGGCGACGGCGTGATCTGGTGTAGGCGTCAGTTGGTTGGCCAACACTTTATGACAACGAAAGGTAAAATCGGAATATTTCCGATCAGGCAGTGTTGCTGAAGTTGATAATATATCAGGTGCGTAAGCAGGCAACAAACATGAGGAATCGAGCTCAGTTTATGTGCCAGTTTATAGGCGAGAGAGCGCAGGGTTGTGACTAGGTGAAACGCAAAGCAGATAAAAACAGCTACGACAGCCTGTCGTGGTTTACTGCAGTGCAGAACAACAGTCTTACCCGATGTCGATTACTGAATATGCCAAAAGAAACACTGTATGCACCAATGCGAACTCAACGCCGACGGAACCGAATTGTGGCTGCTTCAAATGCGGAAGGAGACATCGACCGCTTCGAAGGACAAGTGCGTATCGTGAGGTCGCATTGGTCAGCATGAATGGAAATCTGGATACGGTTGGCGGAATGCGCACATAGGCGCACAGAAGAAGCCGGTTCGACCAAAGCGGGGAAGGCCGAAAGTCGACTCTCACGTGTGTCAGTTCGCCAATCACGAACAGAGGTTCACCGTGTGCCAACGTGGTGAACGCGGGAACAGCAACATGCGCCCGAGGTTAGTCCTAAAGACTTGCGCGTAATTGATCGCACTCTCCTCCCCTCGCTTACGACAGGTCCGGTGTCAAGATCAGAGCATCCCCATGCTGATAGGTACACTTGGAATGCCATTTCGAGAGTCAAAGCAGACCGGAAGCGGGATCAAGCGCAGAAGGCTGACAAAGATAAACAGATCCCGTTTTTCGTGTGCTCACACGCCTGATAAGCGCATGATGGACAATTTTATAAATATAACAATAGCCGCAGCCTGGATCTCAACAGGCTGGGAGCACCCTAGAAGCCCCATTTAGAAGCAGCGCCTGACTCTTGGTCCTGAGAGAAACGATTTATCCGGTCAGTTAGTAGCCTTGGCTTTTCGCGCCCCGTTGGAGTTTGAAAGCGAGTCAGATTGTTTCGTGAAATATGTGCTGAAGGCTATGGAGATACATTTACCACGGTCCACTGCTCCAATTTTCCCCTCCCAGGACAGTATGTCATAGCTGGTCAACTACCTGAAGCGGGATCGGACACAAATGGATGACGCAGCTAAAGAGCCGTCCACGCGTGCCACACACGATCTCGACCCGCAGCACGGCACGGCTTACACGCCCTCACGCACTGCGCAGCCCGCAATTAGTCGTGAAACCACGATGCGATCATAAGCCCACAACATGTCTGCTGAGGGAACGGTGCCCTAACGGTTCCGACGCGACCGAGCCTCCTTGTCGGTCACCCTTTACTGCGCGTTTATCTCTACCTGTTCACGAACCGCCTCCGTCTGTGACCCGACGTTTCGTAAACCGACGAGCACGGCAAGCCGAAGTGCCATGCATAGAAAGCACGATTTAGCCAATGGACGTGGGCGCCTTACAGAAAGAAAAAGGAGCAGCAGCTGTGCGGAAGGTGAAGAGAACAACCCATTCAGACGAAATTGCACAACCCAGCTCCAGATTACCGTTACAGAAGTCAGCTACGACAATGAGGAACAAAGTAAATTTAAAAAGAGACCTCTTCACTAAGAGCAAAATCTTTCTTTCATTGTCATTCTACAAAGCAGTTAAATAAATGAGAGGACATCTACCTGATTTATATCGGACCGAATCGACAAAATAGAAACAGAGGCAGACGAGCGGGGACGCGTGAGCGAGTGTTGATGGTGTGGGGGCCGGGTGGGTGTTAGGAGGCAAGTCAGTCCTCAACCCTAGAGGGTCTGTTGCGTGGCATGGCGTGACCCAAGCATCGTTCGCACATTGTACACCGGGGCGAAGGGAGCACGGTAATGTTTCTTCTTTCTTAGCATCCGGAAGCAGACGGTACAAGCTGCAATAATAAAATTAAGGCGCGTAGGTGCGCGCACTACTGTCCAAACGACCATCAACAGCACCGGCGACAACGCAACATGCACAAAACACAAGTGACGGGTGGAGGATGTAGGACCGCCGCGTGGAAGGACTCGGATCAAATATCGGGCGTGGAGGTGGAGTGGTGAGATAGCTGGCCGCGAACGCAGAGGAGATGGAGTCATCAGGATGCGCATCGATCATCGCAACGCAAGCTAACCTCGCCGCCGTAGCAGTTTCTATAAATCACGGAGAAGGGAAGGAGGGAGAATCGCGGAATGTCCCACCGACCTCCGTCGACGCTGCGTGGATTGGCAGAAAAGAGAAACGCGCAGGTCTACAGGAAGGAAGCCAGCGAAATTCGGCTGCCCAACAGCGGATGTCAGGGTTCAATGTGTTCCCATCATTATCCTTTTCGCGTAGCCCTCTTGCACGTGGGTTTTAAGAGGGACACTTAGCGACGGTGTTCACAGTAGCGAGACTTGTCCTGCAGCTGAGTTTCGCAGTTCCGACACAGAACGTGAGGTAGCTGAGGTCAGCCTTTCAAAGCAATTCGACAGCTGTTCAGCAGCCAGTTCTAAATCACTCTTGATTGGACTCCAAAATATTAGGACCGATTATTTCTCTTCAGGTAATAGGCAAACACGTATGTGTACATAAGAGTTCGACGGCAGAGGCACAGGACGTCCACAACTTGGCGCACAAACTTTTACATCGATCCAGGACATGCCCCGATTTTGCAACTGGTTCATCCTCTGCTGTACTGACTCGTAAAGTTTCGACTCAAATTTGCGTGATTGGGCATGGTTGGCGTAGCGGTTGAAGTAAAAGGTAACGTTCCAGAGTCATCCTAGAGGTTGCCTGGGTTCGTCTCGAGCTTTCTGTGCGGCGCTCTCATCGTAGCGATTGCAGGTACCACTGCGAACCGTGCGGTTCCCCAGCCATCCAGACAGACCCAACAGAATTCGTACTTGCAGTTGAAATCTCTACAGACCATATGATTGCAACCACCAATTCTTCTCAATGGTCACGTGGCACTTGGGACACTCCCTTGGTGTTAGCGGCCAGCCAATGCGAGGTGCCAGCGTCTCCTCTTCGATTTTTCGTAGCCATAGCTTGAGATAGTGACAGAGGACAGGCTCGTGCAGGTTTCCACAGGCAAAGCAGAAGACCTCTTTGAAATTGGCGCAGGTGATCTCACGCGTCCAAAAGTCGCTAAGGGAGCGGGTGCCCTAACCGCAGTCTACTCCGGGACACCAAGTGAGGGTGCGGTTGTTGAGGACGAAGCCATTGCGATGAGACGACGGAAACGCTTCCGAACTCGACTATCGTAGACCAGAGTGAGAACACTGTCATCCTCTATAAGACTTTCGCAGTCTAGCGCGGGACAGTAAATACGATCTTGACTCTCCTCCATGACTTTACAGGTCAGGGTAGCCTGTCCAGCAGTTTTCGACAGAAGAAAATGCCGACAACCTAGGGCAAGCAGCTCGCCCGTAGGGGATAAGCAAGAAGACCAGTTAGTGTGCACTCGAGGGTGCTTTAAGAGGAAAAGGAAGCGTCGCCAATTGCGAAAAACCGCCCCAGTCAGACAAGAGGAGTTTCAATGAAATAGTCCCACATAACTGATGAAAATAATGATCAAAAACTAACAGAATCCTGAAAATACAAAAAACTATTGCAGTCAGGTCACCATGAAAAAAAAATTACTTCAACATTACTCAGTCAATAAATTATAATACCACGGCTGATCTAATAATTTTCCAGTTGGAAAGGGCTAGTACCAGGCGCAAGATGACTTCTGTACTATGAGAATGATAGCTTTTTGGGTGGGGTCTACCAAGATAGGAAAAATCGGGGTTATTAAGTATGTAAAAGGGTAAAAACCGCACTTAGGCGGTATGGGTAGGGAAAGGTTGTTTAGCGAGTATAAAATTCATTTTCAACCTTTTTAAAAAGGAAGTGCTGGACAGGACCTACCTAAATTAGGTGTATCAGAAGAAACGCGAGGACCTTGGTGACAAATACGTAGTATCCATTGATTCAAATTTGAAGTATGGCATGCTGAAGGAAAGTAACTCGCTGCAGGTGCGCACACACACATAGCTTTCTAGCACCTTCTCAACCAACCAACAATCAAGTCTACATTGCGATCGAATCAGACTGCTTACTTAACTAATTTACGTGATCTAATGATGGACCCACCCGCTCGATTGTGAGCTGAGTTATTTGACCTGATAGTTAAACCTTGGTGAACGTGGTCACTCCATTAACTATGATAAAAGGCAGAATAATATTACCGAAAAAGACAAATGGAGACTGGAATGGCCATTTCTGGCTAACTAGCCGTCATCAGCCAACCATTGCTAACCACAAGTGGTGTGGTAACCGAGGCTCATGCGACCTCTTGGTTAGAAGTCCAACGATCTAACCCATTGCTCCATTAGCTCGTTGTCTTGTCGGTTTGGGTCGGGAATATTAACAATGGTAGAGAGGCAGGGTTCTAGAGTGAGCCCCACGGCATAACAGGATGAGTGAGTCCCGTAACCGATCGGTGAGCGCCCATCTATCATTGTAAGAATTATACAATTCAAAACACAGATTCAAACTCCATCGGAGATGAAGACGCTGGATGGGAGTTTTTGAAAAAAAACGAGATGCGCAACTACGCCCTCGCATAAGGCAACGGCGGTGACTTTTGTAAATCGCCACCACAGTTGATAGAACCTAAACCCTTCCCGTCCGAATATCGGACCTTGCCGGCCAGAAATATGGCTGACCGATAATGCCAAATGAACCCCCGGCAAGAATTAGAATACCCTTGTATCTCAAAGGGCTCGTAAAGAATAAGTTAACGGAAGTAATGAAATGATATCGCAGCCAGCATTACCATCACAGCTGGTAACAAAAGGTTAGAGAAGGACAGAAATAGGACTTACTAGGAGGGCAGGAGGAACAACAGATGTCGCAGGTCATGTTGACAGGTTTCTGTTTTGAAACTAAAAGGAGAAAAAAATAATTAAAAGTTGGACTGCAGGGAAATGCGTGCGGAGTCAATCTGTATTGTGCCAAGTGTGCATGGGAGTTCGAGCGTCGATTTCGACGATGTCCATCTCATGCTCCACAGCAGGGTGGTGCAGGGACGGTGATATGCGTCGGATTATAGGGAGAGTAGAATGGCACCACCCACCACCTACCTGGGCCCGGTGTCAAGGCAGAGCCAAGAAGACCGGAGACGGGAGAGGGCGCAGGCCCACGCACGGTGGTTCAACACAAAAAAGAACACTACAACACAAGGGAGGGACGGCTCGGATCTTAACTGAGTAAGAATCCCATAAAGGCCACATTAAGGATTCACTGCAGCCTGCCTCTCAGGCCACCAGTCAGCAAATCCGCACAAACATGCACACTGGGCCCGACCATGCAGTCCGGGCGCCAAGGGTACATAATAACACAGCCGGAAGAAGCGTAGAAGGTAGCCACGTAACGAGGCCAGATTTTTAGTGGGGCATGACGGCAGCAGCATAGAGTACTGACTTTTTCTGAAAATCAACCACTGACCGGTTGGGGTTACCAAATGTCAACACACAAACTACGCATTCCTTCTACGGTTGGATTAGGAGTGAAGAGAAGAACGCCAAATGGAACGCTGTAGAGGGTGATCGCAGCCATTGCAAAAAACTACCATAGGAAAATGAGAAGGCGGATGAGGTTGGAACCATCTAACAAGCATTTCACATCCTGAAACGGTGTGAATGGCATTATGACGCAAAAGACAGCGTAGCCCGAAACACTGGTTGACAAAGCAGGCGGTTTGTACACAAACATGATGGCAGAAGAAGGACGAGGGAATGGTGGCATTAATGGATTAAGCAAACCGTAAACTCCAATAACGGCAATATTCGGTGCACATACCAGTAGGAGGCCCGAAAAAGAACGCCAAGGAAAGGGCGTAAACAACGGGGCAGGTGGGCTGTTTTAAGCCACTGATCACTAAACTAGTTTCGTAAACAGTATCCAGAAACCTCGTAAGTAAATCACTAAAGCTAAAAGCATTTTTTCACGACCAGAACCTCACAAGAAGGCACTGTGTTAGCCCCTGAAAACTTTTAGTCTATTAAGACGTCGTGAGGGACGGGTGAAAGTCGACGTCAACTTTACATACAACCTAGTAGACTAGCTGGCTTACGTCCTGACAACCTCGGTACTGTTGTAGATTATAAAACCGAGTGGTTGGCACATATCGGGAGCCCAGCTTCAGCTCTATTCAGCTCATGCTATTCAGCATCCAACCTTGGATTCTCATACCGGCTTGTGATTTAACCGTCGTAAGCGACGGAGGCACCGATGATCGGTAACAAGACGGCGTCGGGAAGATTGAAATCGTGTTGCGCGGTCTGCCCTCGACTACAGGTGCCACCTCTTTCTTTGCCAGATCGCATACAAGATAGCCTTGTAATCTGGCCTATTCGTGATTCCTCCAAACAAATGACGCAGTTACTTTTCTTTGAGGAATACATCTGATGAGTGTTTATCTTATCTAGTACTAGAAATTTTAGATAGACCCCACTGCAAGGACGAATTGCTGGTGAGGCGACGTTAAAAACCCATTTTATGGTTTGGTTAACTCATTAACGAATGCTCCCGACTAAAACGGGGGCCGGACTGGCTCACCGCACGCGTTTATCGGGCTGCAATGAGGCTGCGCCAGACTATAACTACAGCCGTAGTTGAGGCACGCCTAGACACCATGTCAACCACCGTGAGCAGGCCCCAGCAGTCGAGTATTACCATAGAATCCCCATCTTATGAAATGTCAAACGAAATTCTGAAATCTGTTTTTCTACTGAGTATCGTGCAGCCCAATCGCAAAGATATTTCAATCACGGTAGGATCCTGGCTTTTGAAGGAGCTTTTTCTGACCATCTGCACAAAGTATGCTCTGAAAAAATGGCTACTTAAGTAGTATGCGATTTTTCTCATTGATTTTCGATGCTCTTATTAAATCAAATATTTTTTACAGAAAAACATGCAGAAAAATATAGAAAATTACGTCTGCTTCAAATTTTATACTTGACAAAAGGGTATCCTTCAGTTTTAAAAAAGTTTATAATTACGAAATTTTAAAAGACCTTGAAAAAAATTCATCCATAACTCATCGGTGCGTCAATTTAGTAATGTTGCCTACAAAGTATACAACATGATCTAAATCCATTACAATATTTTTAGAACTTTGTGACGTCTTATTCATACCATAGAAAAATTTTTGATTTGTCCTTACACAGAATGCATACAGCATGTGGTTTCGAAAACCATGAATTCAAGTGGAACGGCTGGTTGGGTTTAAAATTATTCAGCAATGCAGAAAATTTTGAAAAAAAAACTGAAATATACTATTTCTTCAAGTGCAAAATTTTAGGAAGAGGTAATTTTCTATCAAACGAGTATAAAAGATAATATCTTCTTGTGTGTTTTCTGTAACTTATATTTGAATTAATAAGAGCATCGAAAATCTATGAGAAAATTGCATCCTACTTAAGTAACCATTTTTTACAGAGTATACTTTTGTGGGCGGTCAGAAAGAAGCTCTTTCGAAGGCCAGGATCCTGCTGTGACTGAAATGTCTTGCTATTAGGCTGCATGATACTCAATATCAAAACCCTACTTAAATAATTTGTTTGAATCTAAAACATATTTCGGAATTTCGGTTGACATTTCATACGATAGGGAATCTACTATACATGGAAGAGAGGCAGAGAAAGAGGTAGGCTGAAATGGACATCAGCGTATCCCGCAGGAACCCTTCCTGACGCGCTACGAGTCCTGGCTTGGGAGGTCGCAATTTGACTTACTATTTGGGTTATGTATGGTGAGTATTTTGGAGTTACTATGGGGTTGAGCGTCAGGTTGAAATGTCTCCTAAAAGCGGCCCCTTTAGGGCACCTTCTAGCATGTGAGATCAGAGCAGTCCTTATAGTAGCGTAGACCACGGGTAGGCAGGCTGCTAACCTTTGGCAACCACTACGTCTGCACCCACTTCCGGTCGTCTTGCCAAGGTGGGTAAGAGGGAGGAGTAAAGAAACTAATTTGTGCAGCTCACTGATCCTGCACCGAATCCGAGCAGTGGAGGTCCTCGCTGGCGACCACCGAAGTGGCATTTATGCACACTAGTTTGATGCCCATTTGCAGGCGTTTGTCTGTGTCACTGCTGGCTGAAAGGGGTCTTGTATAAATCCGACATAGCTGCTGTCTGGGTATTAATTGTCCTAGTCTTTCAATCTCCAAATCCGATCGACCATTCTTGTGGTCATCACCAACAACCGAAGACCGCAGTATTACCTGCGCTACTTGGCTGGACTATGAATAACAACTTGAATTCTCTCTTAGCCCTGGAGCTAAGATAGTTTTTTTTCTCCTAATGGTCTGTTTCACGTATTCCGCTTAAGTATGAAGCAACTGACAGAAAGCATCGACTGAACGAATAAGGACGTGGTAAACCACACACCAGTCCCTTGGGTGTGCGTTATCGTAATGGCAGATCGTACCCATACTTAAGATTTATGTATTTCAGTTATGCTCAATGGGTAGTAGTGCAAGTCTTCGTTATCGTCAGCACAAACCTTTGCAGTACTGTTCGAGCGATGTGGGTTGTAGAGGAGAGGGTGAGGAATCGCTGGAGCCAGCCAGGGCGGGATCAATTCGTGCCTTGGCGAAAAGACGCGGTTCACCTTCCTCAAAGTAGCTTTCAATGAGTGCATTCTTGTCCCACCTGTAGCGCTCCAACAGTAAACGGATGAGGGTCTTGTGTAGGTTTATCACTTGTGACACATCATCGATGAGTTCGGACATGTGACGGATGAGGTCTTCCGTATTTAGGGCCTAAAACGGAAGAGAGTGGGTGAGGACTCATCAAGTCAATCGGAAATTCGAACGGATAAAAAGTGAACAGCAACGTTTAATGGTAATAATGATAAAAAACAGTAAACACTTGGAGGAAAGGGGACCAAAATGGGCAGTCAATATTTAGGTCTGAGAGAATTCATACGTATAACGAAAACCTCGACACCGTCAGCATCAGAACGACGATACAAGTTATTGAGTCAGTACATAAAGTGCTAAACTGCCTCACTTCTTGTTCTATGCTAGACGAGGTAGGTGCAGAATAGTGCAAATCCGACAGCGTTATAAGACTCATGGCACAGGTGGTATAGCACATCACATGTAATTCAGCATTGTTCTTGTTTTCGTGGGTTAGAATCCCACCGAGGCCGCCAAGGTTTTCTGCAATTGGGTTGAGTAAGTGGAAAGTAGCGAAAATGTCTTTTCCGGACCAGTAGTACACCAGCTGGAGGATATTATAGTGTAGTGGCGGTTAGTGCGGTTAACGCCGTAGTAAACTGTCTTTTTAGGCGAAGAAATAAAACTCGCAGTTTTTCGCATATGCAGAAGGGATGCGGCTGACATCGGAGGTGGCAATCCTTGGCGCTGAGGTGATCGATAGTGGACAACAACCTGCGGTGTTTAGCTAACAATCCAACGTGATGCCCTTATAAGGCTCTGAATAAGCATATCAAGTGATCTACTTTGTCCGAAACACTTAAGGTATATGCAGACTAGAGAACCAGTGGTCAGGGGCCAGTGAGAAGATGACGAGTACCTTGAATATCACTCTTCTCGTAGTTCTAATTAATGGGGACGTGATTTAGTAACCAGTCAACATGGGTATTTAGTAAGAGAGTTCACGACATGGCCGAGACTAAATGTAAACTAAACTTAGTGGACGACTGTTGGCGATGGGGAACGCACACGAGAACTCCGACAGAAGGCAATAAAATATTGTGGCATTTCAAGGACCACGAAACGCTAGCGCGATCTAATAGGACACTCGGGTCAGAAAGATTCAATCTCAATGAGAGCGAGAGAGAGAGAGAGTAAATATGCGCAGAAGTACCTTAATGGAGCAGTGACGTGGCGCGCGCCCGCGTAAAGTTATGCACTTTCATCCCGGGTCTCAAGAAGCCCTCGTTATAAGTAAGCGAAACTATGCTGACGAAGAAACCTTCTTTATGGGCTTTGAGAAAGCATTGCTGGAAGGCAAACTAAAGGTCTAGGATAGTTAAGAATGCAGGCGGAGGAACATTAACAAAATTTCATTTCGAGTAAAGATGCGATTTTACACAAAGCTCGCGTTAAGATTCACACGTAGGAATAGCTTTACTCAGAGTCAAATGTCTGTCATCCCAGTATGCAAAGGCTCTCTCTCTCTCTCTCTCATCACCCTCATGGGCCCGATGTCATGGCAGACTCAAGAAGACCGAAACATGGAATCAGGCCCAGGCGGCTGGCGTGAGATGAACTTGCACCCATTATAATTCGACGATCTCCACCATATACTGTGCAGGGACGGTGGCTCGCGCTGCATTATACTGAGAATAGACTTTCGATGCATCTACCTCACTCTCTGTTCCACTTCCCCCACCTGAACCTGGTGTCAAGACGACCGGAGATAGGAGAGGGCGCAGGCCTACACACTGTGGTCCAAAACCAAACAAGAACACGACAACAGACGAGAGGGGCGGCTCGGATCCCAACTGAGTGGGAGTACCATAAAGGCCACATTAATAAGGAGCCATTGCAGCCTGACTATCAAGCCGCCAGTGGTCCATTACGCACAGACACACGCACTGGACTGACCACGCGCCCAGGCATACCATCACAACCCCCTCCATCTGCGCGTAGTTCCCACACTTTGTAAGCGCACAATGGGCCAGGGCTGCACCAAACATCAAGCGGGGGGCAGGGGCGGATCGGGGTCCCCAAGTGGCTAGGAGTGGTATAGAGGCCAAGTTAAGATGCAGCCCCACTAAAGCCGGACCCGCCGAGTTATCGCGTCAGCTGGCAGCATTTTACGCCACGGCTTATAGCGTACTTTGATAGATTTCAAATCGGCATGGGGCGTGACATTGACAGAGAAAACGCATTAGTTCCTATCAGACACCAGAAGAAAGAGGTTGAGGAAAGCCCCCCCGCCAGTATTCGGTCATATTTTTACTCGATCTGACGGCGAAGCCATCCGGACTGTCAATTCGCCCGAACCAGACCCTGGCAGACGACGGCACCCATGTTGATAAAAACTGACGCCTAAAGCATACATAGTTCGACTTTGTGGTGTTCAGATTGTATGGCTCAACCCCGCTCGAGAGATTATCATTGAAAGACATTAATACAAGACGATCACTCGTGCTGCGGTGAATCTGAAACATTAGGTCCGCTAAATAAGCACTGATGAATGAGTTCACAAGCACAAATTTTGACACAATGGTTGCAATCGCAGATTTGGATGTGAGCCGTAGAGACGACACAATACCATGCGGAATGATGAGTCCCAGATTCTATGACTCAGACACTAAAGGGAAGGGGACGGGCGGTCCGCAGCAAGTTCTGTCAACATAACAAGTCAAAGGTATGGAATAAAGTGATCGATAAACGTATTCAACTCACTTCATACTCACTCGCTTCTTGCTCCTGGCGTTCTAACTCTTCATGAACCCCCGGCAGAATGTCATTATCGACGTCAGTGGAGGCGTCGGACGCACTCAGAGACTCAGCCTCATTCATAAGTTCATCTATGTCCATTCTGGCGGCTGAAAAAAAAAAAAACAAGGAGAGAAATCGTGTTCTCTTAGACAGTAATCGAGCTGGTTCGTCTATGCGGCTGGATGGGAGATACCAGGTTGTTCGGCGGCAACTTTTTTAGGTGCTGTGATTGTTCTAACTTTCCAAAATCTCCTTAGAAGATGTGCTATGAACCATTACTAAAAACTCGTCGACAGATTTTACTATCAACTTTTAATGGCACAGACGGCAAACTACGTGAATTTGAAGAAAATTGTGGTGTACTGCGAATATGAAGTATTGTAACTTCGTAGAACTATGGCGGCCTATGGAACGAATGCAAAGATGACATGGAAACGGTGGAAATTACAGGAAAAATAAATGTTGCACAAAAACGACAAAAAAAAACCAAACAGCAAACCTACGAGGAATATCAAAGACATATAATGACACAATTGATACTAATAAGACAGTTTGAAAGGAAAAGAGCACATAGGCCCATACATTGTCTAAAATCAAGTTATATTAAGCAAACTTTGGAAATAAAGGATTTTATTAGAGGCATTTCCAAATAACCATCTGCATTTATAGGCATAGGGGTTAGCAAAATCTACAGACTTCCAGTTTGGTTGCACAGTTTTGACAGAAACTAACGAAGCAGTCATGGCAGGGAGAGAAAATCGGACAAAACAGAGAGATTACACTACAGTTAGCAAATATTTTATAGCTAGACGTACGACACCCGACTATTGGGCCGATCTAGGACCGGCAATACTACTTTTTTCCAATCACACCCCCGTCCAGAAGCATATGAAAACTCGCTCTCAAACAGCCCCCAGGAATTTTACATCCAACTCCCTAATCAGCAAAATATGAGATCCGCACACCCAAGACTCTTCAGACGGAAATATCCTCGGATTTTGAACTTAGAAGAGTAAAAGGCGGCAGCGAACAGACACTGAAATCCAAGGTCAACAAGACAAGTTCAAGAATCACATGATGAACCCAGCGACTGTGTCGCGTCGGAACTAATCCGGGACGATGGGTTACCCCTGGACGATGGGTTACCCATTAGCCTAGCTACTGGCTACACGGCGTGTCCACAGGTGGCGGATAATGGAACGGCCATGAGTGAAGGTTAGCTGCGAAAAAGGCAGACTCTCGGGTCTGGCAAATAAGCAGTCGCAGACCAGCAGTGACACTGCTACCAGGGTGCGACGGGCTGAGGCCTAGCACACCAAAAACCTTTAAAAAAGCCGCAAAGCCCGATGACGGCACTGTGACATGGCGAGTGTACACCGGCATTAAATAAGTTCGATCGCCCCCGCAGCCTTATGGGTAGGCTCTTAAGCCAAAGCGCTAGAGGAGACCACCTCGAAAAAAAAAAACAATCCAAGCGGCTGTTGGGGACCCGCCCGTACTCACAATACCCAAGACACTTCATGAAAATATGTCCGAATATAGTACTACGATACATGCTACGGCGTCCGCGGGAACCGACGCGCTCCGCAACCCTAGTCGAGTGGTGCAGGCGAACATCAGCGAGCTGGACAACTCAATCGGAATCGGACCCCTGGTATTGGATGCTGGAATTCGCGAACGTTCCTGGACCCTGGTACCCAAAGTCTGATGACATGCAGCCTTTATCAGTACAACGTAGATGTGTGCTGCCTGTCAGAAGTCCGAATACCTAACTCAGGTTCTCTGGAAATAAAGATCCCGGGAGCCAACTCACACTTCACCCTGTGCCACAGTGGTCCTCGCGATTTTTCTGGTAGACACGGTGTGGCGATTGCCCTCTCGCAACAAGCGGACCGTGCACTGCTTGCTTGGGAACCAGTCAACGAACGGATGGCCTATGTGCGACTAAAAGGTCACTTCGAAAACATCTCTATCGTCTCCGTGTCCGCACCAACTTCCGCTGCCGAACAGCACGACAAAGAGACGTTTTACTCGCAACTGCAAACGTTGAAAGACTCCAGTGCCGCGATCTGTTAATTGTTGCTGGAGACTGGAATGGCCGACTTGGACGTGGTGACTCCACTACCAGTCATCTTATTGGCCGTTTTCGGCTTGGTGCTCGATGTGAAAATTGCGAGAGACTGCTAAACTTTGCTGACCAGAACCAACTGTTTGTCACGAACACGGGCTTCCAGCACCGCAACAAACACTGCTGGCCTGGTTTTCAAACGACAGCCATACTAGTCAGTTCACGGTTCCGCAGCTGGGTTTATGATAGCAGATCGATGTGTGGTGCCAAGACTGGTAATGCCTATGGTTCTGACCATGTCCTCGTCCGTACACGCTTGAAAAGGCACCTATCATCCACACCCAAAGTTACACGTGCTAGACGCCTCGATGTCACCAAAATCCGGCAATCCGGCACTGCCGAGGCCCTGGACAGAGAAATCTGATCCTGTTTTACTACACAAACAGACGGAGAAGGCAGTAGTTAGTGGTCATCACTGAAGGCATTAGTCTATGGGGCGGCTGAGCAAATCCTTGGGTTTACTCAGTGACGCCACAGTGATTGGATCAGCGGAGCAACCCTACATTTGTCTGACCAGACGGCTTGGGCCAGGTTCGCCAACTCCAAAAGATGACGGCAAAATCGGCTAGGGAAGACCGAAAGAAATATTGGGCTGAAATAGCGACCTTGATGGAGCAGGCCTCAAACGTACGTGACATTCGAAAAGTCTACCAAATTATCCATCAAGTTAGTGGTAGGCCCTCTGCACTGAGCGACTCTGTTTGCGACGTGAATGGCAGCTTTATTGCTGAAAACCCGGTCAAGGCCAGTTCTGGCGTGAACACTTCCAGAACCTCAATATTGATACCGAGTCCAGGACCCCTCTTACCACGTGCAACAAAGTCTCCTTCCTCTCCTGCTTATGCAGTGTCATGCGACCCCCCCTTCTGAAGGAGAAGTCCCTGATGCCATAAGAAGGTTGCGCAACATCAAGGCACCTGGAGAAGACGGTATACCCTCTGAAATCTACAAGTCTTGTGTCGACACACTGGCGCCCTGGCTCCATGAAGTGATTGTACAAGCGTGGAGAGACGAGGTTGTTCCTGATGACTGGGGCTCAGGCATCCTTGTGCCCGCGCACAAGAAGAAAGACAAAACGAGATGCGAGAACTACGGTGGCCTAAGTCTTATCGACGTTGCTGCTAAAATCTCTGCTATTGTCCTTCTCAGGCGATTTAAGGCTGTATGCGACTCTAGGACGAGGCCCAACCAAGCCTGATTCCGTGCTGGGCGTGGACCTATGGACCAAATATTCACACTTAGGCTATTCCTTGAATCCCGCCATAGTTACCAGAAACCGATAGCTATATGCCTTGTCGACTTTGCCGCCGCGTTCGATTCTGTACATCGTGAATCCTTATGGCGGATAATGGCACTAGATGGCCTACCATCGCGTTTTCATCCATAAAAATCTTTCACAAGCATTCGATATCCGGTCTACCAACGAGTTTTGGTCCATAACAATCTTTCACAAGCATTCGATATCCGGTCTAGCGTTCGACAAGGTTGTATTTGTCGCCCATCCTGTTCAACTACACTATCGACTGGATTCTTGGGAAGGCCCTGCAAGAATAGGACGGTGTTAGCTTGCACCGGGACGCACGGCTGGCTGACCTCAACTACGCAGATGATATCGCCTTACTAGCCTCAAACCTTGGTGATCTACGGTCTATTGTGTCGCGGGTGAATGAAGTCGCTAAATCGGTCGGCTTGTCCATAAACGCGGGGAAGACTAACTTTTTTTTTTTTTTTCAAGCTGCCTCTCTGCCCAGGAAAAAGCACCTCTTAAGGTTATTGGCTGTCAACTTGAAGAGGTGGACAGTTTCAAATACCTTGGGGCCAGGTTGCTTCCGAATGGACAGGGTAAGGACGACATTGTCTCTTGAATCGATACTGCTCGTCGGGTTTTCTCAAGCCTTAGAAAGTGCCTGTGGACCCGACGCGACATTTTTATCGACACAAAGATACGCAAATACCGTGCGTCTGTCCGGTCTGTCTCTACGGTTGTGAATGCTGGGCTACACGCATAGAAGATGAGCTAAAACTGGAGGCATTTGATCACCACTGCTTGAGGACCAGTCTCCGAGTGAAGTACACAGACTTCGCCTCAAATGAGACAGTCCGCAATTGCTGCGCAAACGTCGCGAGGATATCCCAAGCCATCCAAGAACGACGTCTGAGGTGGTTCGGACACGTTCATGACTGGGACCGGGGCATCCTTGTGCTCGTCTCCAAAACGGGAAATGAGACAAAGTGTGAGAGATATTGACGTTTGTGTGAAGGTATTCGTGATTTCCATCAGACGATTCCAGACTGCGTGTGGCTCTAGGACGAGGCCCAACTAAGCCACATTTCCGGTTCGGTTTGGATACTCAGACCAGACGTTGACACTGAAGTGTGTTTGAAATTCCACCAAGGTTACCAGCAGCTGATGGTCATCTGCTTTGGTGACGTAGCGAATGCATTAGATTCTGTTCATTGTGAGTCCCTGAGACAAATAATGGCAGTAGGCTGTATGCCGGCCGAAATTCTCGACATTATCAAGACCTACTATCGCTCCCCACTGCTCGAGTCCTGATCCATAGCAGTCTGTTCCAACCGATTTGGTGTTCATCCAGGTTGCACTCCGTCGCCTATACGGTTCAACTATGCGATGGGCCGGATTCTCAGAAGGGCATTAAACGGGTTTGACGGGGTTCAGTTTGCACCCTTACAGTCTGCGATGTCACGAGTGAATGACGTTGTTGGTTCGGTCGGTTTACCTATAAACGCGTAAAAGACAAATTGAGTTCGAGCGGCATCCATGACCAGAGGCCAGTCATTGTTTTACTAGTTTTGAACTTGAAGACGCAGAGAGTTCCCAATACTTCGAAACGATGCTTTTGCCTAATAGACGGAGTGCAAACGATATTGGCTTTTATTTCGATTCCTAAAAAATGCACATGACCGCATACGACATCTTCATCGTCACGAAGAGCTGCATGTGCCCTGCATCCGTCAACAGTATATATTCAGTATTCCATCTGAAATTCGAAAAGGCTGGATCCTGTCGCTCATTCTCTTCAAATACGCTGTTGCCTGGATCCTTGGGAAGGCCCTACATGAAGGGGGTGACACTGAGCTTGTACACGGTCGTCGACTGATCGATTTCAAGACTGGTAACGCCCATGGAACAGGCCATGTTCTCGTTGGTACACACTTGAAAGTGCACTTCTCATCCGCGACCAAAATGCCAAGTACTATACGCCTCGATGTCACCAAAATCTTCAACCCACAACTGCACACACTCTAAGCAGAGAAATCCGGTCCTGTTTAACGACCCGAGCAGGCGGAGAAAACAGTAGTGAGAGGCCATCCCTGAAAAAATAGTCTATGGGACAGCTGAGAAAACCCTTTGATATACTCAGCGAGACCGCAGTGACTGGATCAGCAGAATAGCCCTGCAGTTGTCTGCTCAGACGGCTCGACCCGGGTCCTGTAACGATGCATTACTAGGCCAACTCCGAAAGATGACGGAAAATCGGCTAGGGATGATCGGCAGAGATAGGAACTTACATCGAACAGGCGTCAAACGTCGGTGACACTCGAAAACTCTACCAAATTATCCGCCTTCTACACTGAGCCAATATGTTCGCGAAGTGAATGAAGATTTTATAGTTGACAAATCGGTCAAGGTCGAGCGCTGGCGTCAGCACTTCCAGCACCTTCTCTACTTCGATACCGAACTCAAAGTCCCCTCATTCTCATATACAGTGGTCTCCTCTCTCTCCCGCCTAAGCAATGTCATGCGACCCCTCTTTTAAAGGAGAAGTTGCCGATGCCATACTAAGGTTGCGCAAAAACCAGGCACCTGAGGAGGACAGTATGTCCACATAAATATAGAAGTCTTTTGTCCACACTTTGGCGTCCTGATTTCATTAAGTGATTGAAAAAGCGTAGAAGGACAAGATCGTTCCTGATTACTAGGTTTCAGGCATCCTTGTACCTGTCCATAAGAAGGGAGATAAGACGAGATGCGAGAACTATCACAGCATAAGTCTTATCAACTTTGCTGCGAAGATCTTCGTTATTGTCATTTTCAGTCGATTCCAGACTGTGCACGTCTCTAGGACGATGCCCAAACAAGCCAGATTTTTCGCTGGGCGTGGATTTTCGGACCACATGTTCACATTGAAGTGCATCCTTGAAATCGCCATAGCTACCGACAATCGAGAGCCATCTGCTTAGTTGACTTTGCCGCCGCGTTCAATTCCGCCCACCATGAATCCTTATGGCGGATAATGGTGCACCACAAATGCATTGTACAGCTCAACCACTGCACGAGTTCTGGTTCATAAAAATCTTTGCCAACAGTCTGATATTCGGTTTGGCGTTCGACAAGGTTGTATTCTGTCACCCATTATGTTCAATTACGCTGTGGAATGGATTCTTGGGATGGTGTTGTGCTTGCAACCGGACGACAGCTGACTGATCTCAACTACACTGATGATATCGCCTTACTAACCTCAAACTTCCGTGATCTGCAGTTTATGGCGTGACGCGTGAATGAGGTCGCTATAGCAGTCGGTTTGTCTATAAACACTGGGAAGACCTGTTTTTTTCAAGCTGCATCCCCGCTCAAGAGAAGGCAACTCTCGAGATTGATGTCTGTCAACTTTAACTAGTAGACGGTTTAAAATACCTCGGGGTGAGGTCGCTGTCGAATGGACAGAATACAGATGACATTGTCTCCCGAATCGATGCGGTTCATTGGGTTTTCTCAAGTCATAGGAAGTGTCGATGGATCCAGCACGACATTTTTATCGCCACGAAGATTGACGTGTACTGTGCATCAATTCAGTCTTTTGTTCTATATGTTTGTGTGTGCTGGGCTGCATGCGTGGAAGATAAGCGAAAACTGGAGGCATTATTCTACCACTCCTTAAGGACTATCCCTGGAGTGAAGTACGCGACTTCGTCCCAATTGAGACAGCCTGCACTCGCTGCGAAAGCATCACAAGGACATCCCAGGCTATCCAAGAATGACGACTTTGGTGGTCCGGGCACTGTCTTCGTCGCCCAGCTCAGTAACTGCCCTCGAGCCGGCACCATTATTCAATAGGTGTCGAAGAGGGCTTCAGCAAAAACCTGGCTCGATACAGTTCGTCAAGACATGAAAGTAGTTATTGGACCTTCGGTATTCGGCCTCCGTTTTTGTCAAAGACAATGGACTGAGCTGTCCAAGGCTGCTACCACGGATCGTCACGCGTGTAGAGGCACAATCCGTGATATCTATTCGGTGACGAAGGTAAACAGGCTGAGTGACAGTGTAGCTTCACCGAGGGCATTACCGAATGTGGAACAGGGGTGCTAGGTTGTAATTGACAGATAGCAAAATAGTGTAAGGTACATTTATTTTAGGAACATTATACAGCTCCCTTACACAGAAACTGCTGGTTGGTACATGAGAGCCTTTCCAATTAAGCGGATGATGGTCGATTACTAAAAGACATGGTGGAATTCGACGATACGTTAATATTAGATAAGTGCATTCACTCGCCGAGGGAATAACCTTAGTCTGGCCTCTTCCTCGTGGCATGTACACCTGGAAACAACCAATTACAGTGGCAAATGTTTGTACATCGAAATCGAAAAATCCCATCGAGATAGTTCGCAGATTTCCCTTTCTCGACCTCCTTTACGCAGAACACAAGAATGACCATGTGAAGATGGACGGTGGAGATAGTTCAGGCAGTTTCTGCTACCCGTATAATTTACTGAAGTCTACTGGAAATTAGACGCATGCTCCCACTGCAAATAATGAGGGTAAATCGAACACTGTATTTTCACAATTGCACACAAGGAATATGACCTTTCCGACCAACCTCAAATACGTTATACCTACTTGTGCTTGTTACGGCTACAATCATACCTGGCTTAACCGGTCCCGAGGATTTCACAGATTGTGCCTCTCCACGCGTGATTATAAGTGGCAGCAGACCTGGACAGCTCAATACATTCTCTTTGCCAACGACGAACGCCGAATACCGAAGGTCCATGAATAACTGCGGCATTGGATCAGTCGGCTAAGCTCAAGACCCCACGCAGCCCACCCTACCTCTGAAGTTCGGTTGTGATTGAAAACATTCAGGCGAGAGTGTTGACATGCAACTGTATGGCGGGCAAGCAACATAATCGGGTTCAAGTTCAGTAACAGCACACGCTCTTCCTTTCTTCCGTTTGCGGATGTTTCGGAGCAGAGTGAAGTAGCTAATTATGATACCAAATATATATATATATCTTTAATGAAGCCCTGGCATTCAGTCGCTAGTGCGGGAAAATGGGTGGAGCTCTAGGATAGACCACAGGCGAGCATAAGTGATAAGCACTCTAATTAGGGTGCTCTTATGAAACAATAGGGGCCGCTTGGTGTAGCATGATCGCAGCCGTATGAGCTGCATAAGTTGGTAGCTGGTGAACAATGGGTCTGAACTGGTCAATTACACCGCTACATATTTATTGGCGGATATCTCTCGATACGAATTGAATATTTAACGGTAACAGCTCTAAACATAATTCAAGGGTCAAGAGCATATATTTCAAGCTACGTACTACATATCTAAATCAGATCTTTGTCAGGTATACCAGGAAATGCAGTTTTTTCATAAAACTAGCATGGGTAAATTTCTCGATGATAAAGATTCTTTGTTAACCGTGCAAGTTTCAAACTTATTTGTGCAATCTAACGAACCCATACTGTCATGCACACGCAATATCGCTAGGGCGGTAAGGACGGATAGCAAAAAACACTTCACTGACGACTTACGGGGATAGAGACAATGAAGAAAATGTCCTTGGGTCAGTAAAAGCAACAAACCGCCAATGTAAGCAAAAACAGATGTAAAACTTTTCCGCCAACATTTACGACACAAATAAACAAAGACAAGTCTTTACGAATCTAAAGGTTTTATCAAAAGAATCCATTTTGTAATGAGTAACCTTTATTAACTTTGATTGATTAAATAGGATATTTGTCCTTGAGTTCCCTATTAGCATCACAAAATGGCCACGTAATAAACTTTTACCACTGTAAATCTGGCAAAATGTAATTGTCAACATATCGGTGTGCGCATGCCAGGCACAAACTGTCGCAACTGTCACAATCTAAATTTTATGCTTATATATTTCTCGGCAAATTATCATCTTTTTTGAGGTTAAAATGTTTCAACAGTTGCTGAAAAGTTCAGCGCGTCAGCCCTTCCATTCCACGCTCCAACGCCCCTCTGTGAGAAGTCAATCCATCGAACGTCCGTGTGCACCATCTTCCTCAGCATTTCAAAGAGAGGTCCACGTTACTGCCGTTTGAAGAAGTCCTCAAATTCTAGGAAAAACTCAAGGAAACTGACAATCCGTGGGTCTAAATGTGTTCCCTGCCTGGTTGCCTATAATTTAGAGGAAGCAAGTCAAGTTCGGCTAGCCTGTCTGCGCAAGGCAGATGACCAAGATTTTTACTATCTTTTAAGCCCTCGAATGTATTCCTTCCAGCTGTAGAGTATCCTTCAAACACCACTGACGTGACGCAGGAGGATCTATTCCAAATGAAAACGAACGAATGTGCCGTAAGTTTTCCCGAACTCTTTTATTAGTCTACACGAATTCCCGTCTTAGTGCTAATTACACCAGTTTCATGCGTTCCGAGTCTTTATTCATTATTAAGAAGGTTCAGGTGAGAGGGTTATTACAACGCTGAGGTCCATATGCTCCTCTAAAATTCATTAAGGCTGCCCATCGAGAAGATATTAATAGGAATCATCCTCCTCATTGGTCATTTTGGTACGGAGTCTTAGAACCACATAATGTCTGACATAAAAGTTTGAGATCTATTAAGCAGACTAGCCGCTAATTTTTTTAAGATTCCGTTTAAGTGCTTGCCTGTCGGCGTCAGATATGATGGATCTCCCAAGTTTACCCTTGTCAGCAAGCATGGTGGCGCTGGAACCCAGTTCATTGAAATAATAATTGATTTACACAAAGAAGAGTAATGGCCCTATGACGAAGCCTAGGTGGTACCACTTAGAGAAGTGGTGGGGTTTGAACTTGAGGCATCAATGTACATGGTTCGCAATCTCTCCGTTAGAAAACCTCCGATCCACGTTAGCAACTTTCCTTTATTCCAATTTTGTTTTCGTGGGACACTGTCAAACGCCTTCTTGACGTCCCTGTAGATGGCAATCACCCTATAATCTTCATCCAGTGCGTTAGTTCAAGGCTCGGTTGTGAGTATTAAAATTGCAGTACAAGTTTGGCCTTGACGTTAGCTACGCTTGAGCACAGAGAGTAAGTGGTTCTCCTTCAAAAAGTTCATTTTCGATTTTTAAAGATTCATTCCATTATATTACATAAAGTGCAGGTAAGGCTGACAGGTCGATAATTGTTGACATTTTTTGAGACCCACCCTTGTATATCGGAGATATTCACTGACTTCCAGTCCTCCTAATTCAAATGATGAATTGATGATACGCACTAGTTGCTTGAAGTGTTCACTCACCAATTCTCTCAACAAATTAGCTGGTGACCTTGCTTCTTAGTTCTCTTTCCATGAAAGATACCTGAAAAAGCATAGATTCAAGCACCAAAGTGGTGTTTGCAACAGCACTGGTCACATTGTGAAACTGAAGCTCAGTTTGCCTCGTGAATACCATGGCAAGGAATTGGCCGAAATGCTCGGTTTTCTCGATTTTTTTTCAACGAGTTCAATATGATTATCTTCCTTAAGTATAGTGACTGGGTCCTTGTTTTTAGGTGCATATTAATTTATTGGAATATTATATTGGGCTTATTTTCAGCTTGTAGGATTCATAGTTAGTCCTTGCCTGTTGGATCAATTCTTTGATCGTATTGCGTTGTCGAAGGTATTCCTCAGGGTATTTTTGCGACCCATTTTTCCTAAATATTTCCCATTTCTAATTTTTCTGCTCTAACTGCTTGCTGAGTTCTCTGGTTAACCAGACATGGCAACTCACAGTTTTGCGTACTTTTGCTGGACAAAAGCGTTTAATCAGGTCTAGTGAAATCTTATTAGATGAACTCCAGTGATTATCTGGATCTCCCTTTAACAACCAATCCCAGTCAATGAACATCACTGTTTTCTTCCTCGTGCTTAAATTGGTCTTCCATACATTTTGCTTGCCATCCATTCGCTTTCGGTGTTGAGTTTAGAGGGCATTTTGCCCATTATTACCTAGGGGTGAACTAGAAAACACTTCGTCGATGCTAGATAAATCCTTCATAAAAACTAGATCCAAGAAATTGGATTCTTGATTCTCTCTAAATCTGATTAGTGACTTAACTTTCTGTGTTGGTGGGAGGTCGATTGTTAAATCCATTTGTTCATATCTGAAGGAAGTTAGTGCATAGTCGACTGGCAGATTTCTTGGTCTATTGGCGGTGAATAAGGATTTTCAGAAATAAGAACCTCTTGGTAGCTAGCTTCCTTCTTGACCAAATGGAGGAGCTACTCGTCAACTGTAATCAGAGGGTTGGGTGGTACATACAATGTCATTATTTCAAAGTATTGTCAAACACTCTTCTTCATCTTGATCCTAACGTCGACGATGTGGCTTGTTTTGCTGCCGATATTCCTATCCTTATGCATAAGACTACCCCCAACTTTCTGCCTACTTTGACGGTCTTGGCAAAAACCTGTTATTCTTGTATCAAAATCTTGGCATCCGTGCTTTAGGTTTAAAGCCACGTTTCAGTTATTGCAAGGAGATCGGGTTTCGGTCTGAAACTCCCGCTTGAATTTCACCTTTTTTTGAAAGGAGACTTTGAGCATTTTTACACAAAAATCTCAGTTTGGACTGGGTAACTACGTTATGCAGGCATCTGCCCATTATATGGGATTGAATGTTAAACCACAGCAGTGTTGATCGAGACATACGGGTGTCCACCACGCCCAAGCTCTTAGGGTTTTAGGCTTTCTCCAGAGGAATGACCTCTGAAAATGTATGATTTACCCGTTCAGTATTCAGAGATTGCTCTCACTCAGTTTTAAACTCGTAAGGAGAGCTCCTTTTAGCATTCACTACTTCTCCCACTCTGTGGGTGAAAAGGTCATCATAAAGAAACTGTTAGATGGAAAAATCGGTTTCCGGTTCAGAAATAGCTTGGCTTCTTCTTCGTTCTGAAAGAAATTTTCAGCGGTCTGAGTTAGCCTGAAAGATCCACGGTGTCTCTTGTTCGGTCCATTTGGCAGGCCTTTAAAACTGTGAATTTCTAGTCCCCATTTTGGATGGATTTGAGATACTTTCAAAATAGTTCCTACCTTATGAAACACGGCTCTCGAGTCTCAATCTCTTTCCCTTGCACTATAGACAGCTTCGGGGGGACCTGATTCTAACGTTCCGCATACTACGCGTCCAGGACTCTTGTCTCGTCCCAGGGGATTTCTTCGATTTAGCAAAAACAACGAACTTGAGAGGTCATCCTCTCAAATTATGTGTGACTGGAGCAAGGCTAGCCACTCGGAAGTACTTCTTCTCCAAAAGAGTAGTCGAAGCTTGGAATAGTCTTCCTCTGGATGTTGTTATGTTGGACGCCTTGGAGATTTTTAAGCGAAAGTTCGATCGATATAATGGTGCGAGCTACATCACTAACTGAAAGCTGCAAGTGTGACGTCATAAAATAAGGCATTTATGATACTACTAGCTATAGTTTAGTAACATTTCTTTATGTTTGTTATTTTCGTTCGAGGGCTTGCATTCTCCCATTATTCCCATGCTGGGGTCCTCGAGGTCTTCGCTGCTTAACTTATTTGCACACCTTGGTAACACCGTGAGTATTCGCATCAGCTGGACCTGGCGACTGTCGTCCATGAGGTGTATGAACGTTCTCCCTTGGTTCGAACCGCAATGGACCGAGGATGATCTGGACATATATTTCTGCCTTTGAAATCCCTCAACGGACTCTGCAATTATCAAGGGAGAATCTGGCTGATTCATGTGACCTCCGAAATGCCCCCGTTGGACCCCCTCCCAAGGGCGACAGTTTTTTTCTCCTAAATATCACTGGGAGTTTTTTTTCACTGTGTGCTCTTTTTCAACTATGTTCCACTATGTTGGCCTCGCCAACATATCGAGATACTATTTTTTTGATACCACAACTCGCATGAACAAATAGGGAATTCAAATGTGACTGACCTACATCTCCCTCAAATATACTGATACTGATACTTTTATGTGTCGGAAATAAATTCAGACATGCTTTGATGCCTATACATTTATTGAGATCCACTGGAGGGCCCTTTTTGATGCTTTTTATTATGCTCATTCCAATTGACGTCCTCTTCTGTTTATGAGAAGTTGTTTGGGACAAGTTTTACACCTAGCTCTGTGCCTAGTTCGCCTCTTTGGTCAGTTGCGACCTTCGACAGCGTGGTTTTCCTTGACATGTGCTCAGGCTCAAGTCGCTAATACTGACGCTCGGGCTTAATCGTTTTTTTGGATGCCCTGAAACGTTTTTTTTCGTTTTGTGAACTTCCTACCAGTTATCCATTTTCCGTACCAGATACTGGTTAACAGGAACGCAAACCCTTTAGACGTGCCCTCATATTCCTCATTGGTTCTTACGACTGAGGAAGCTGTGTATGCAAATGTTCATTTGTATTCATCAAGTTCCATTCTCATCAGTTTTTCTTCTTTGGTTAAAAAGCGAGGAGGTTTCTTCAATTGCAACATCTCCATCTTTGAGCACGGCAAATCTTCTTAAATCTCCAAATATTTTTGACGGAGCTTCAAGCATGCCATACACACTTCATAATCATAATTGGCATCTAACAAGCTTATTAAACTCTTGGCCCGTTTGGCGAGAGGCGATTTCAAAAAATCATTTCTAAAATTGCAGTCATTCTTATTACGACTAGTGCTTATTCCATAATATAAAAACGTCTGTTTTGCGTGCAAGCATTGTATTGAGAAATCGTCAGAAATTAACACACATTGATGACCGGTTTCAAATCTCGGTGGTACCAGGCATTTTGGACAATTCCGAAGAATATATTCAAGACTCCCTCGATAAATCGGTAAAAAGAGAAGTGTTGTTAAAGTTATTGAACGAAGTTATTAGCATTACCAACTGTGTTAATAAAATAGCAAAACGACTAATTTGTTCGTATCTTGGAAGCTCTTTAGAGCTGCTGGTATGAAGTGATGAAGAGAATTTTGGTTGTCTTTGTTGAACTTTTATAGGCTTACGAGGATAAAGGGAGTCGCAATTAAAATTCAAAGTTTACTAACTTATGTCTCTCCGAGTGTCCAACAAACTGAAATCTCGAAATAAGCGAATTCCTCGGATGCAAAAATTTCAAAGTATATTAGAAGCGCGCCAGACCCGAAACTCAAAAATATTAAGAACTTAACTGTAAGGGTTCATGAGTCAATAAAATAAGAGCTAAATGAAATGAAGTTAATCTTAAACGTGTGAAGTTACAGTCATGCAGGTAAGCGAAGAAGATTTTTCCACCCTGAAAAATGAATTGTAAGGGAATATATGACAAATGTTAAAGATGTGAATATTGCATACAGAAAAGAACAAAATTTGCTTAGCATAGCCTAGCTCCTATGAGTTGACTCTAGGGTTGCTTATCAGAACAGGTAGTCCATTTGTGGGCACGTGAGTAGCTGAGCTTGGGAATGCGGTTCTGATTTTGTGTGCCAGTATGCGGAAGGGTTTATTTCAGAAGTGCAGAGGTAAATGGTTAGCCCAAGGTTTGAGTATACTATTCACATCTCCAAAGGTCTGTGGTAACAAGCTGAGCTGTCTCACGCACGTGATATGTCTCCCGTGTTGAACACAAAGGTTACAAAGCCCATCTTAACAAGATGCACCTAAGCTTAAGCCTGAGAACTGGCTTAAATTTTCGCTGTGGCGGCATGGTTGTCATGGCTTTTTCTTACATATAGATCCTGGAAGGTGGGCACTGGAGCGGCTATTGCGGCCCCTCCAGAGAAAAAAATTGCTGGTTTGTCTTCTGGTAAGTCAATAGTATATCACGGCAGTGCACATGAAGGCTGCCTGTTGTGTTGTGGGTCGGAACTGATTGCTTCTAACAGGTAGTGGTGAAGTAAACCCCTGCATATGAGAACTGTTCAAGATTATTTTGGTTTACTGACCTGAACGTAGGTCACTTTGACGATGTTTCTGCTGACAGTATCGTTCGTGGCATTAATACATTAATTATGTATTTATTGCCAGTTTACAGGCAAGGTCAAAAGGGATATACAGTAGGGGGTCGAGCTGACAGTTAAAAAAACTCCTGATCGTTCTTTATAGTGTTTTCAGGAGGAAAAAATGCAGCTTATTGAACGGATTTAAGTTCAGGACAGAGAAGTATTGACACAGGTGCACGGTGTAGTACTTCTCATTTCATTATTGTAGATAAGGTATTCTGTACGAGCAGCAGTTATGCCGGCGAACTGCTGCTCGCTGTCGACTGATGAATAACCTGATAACGGACTGCAGATCCAGCAATATTGCCTTCTGCATGAAGTCCGGCATCGGATTCAGAGTCCGTGGATGCCATCAGAATGGAAGAGAGCTTCCAGAGAATCAGCACCCAATATTTGTGGAAGGTGTCCTGAATGTAGAAAACTAGGGACAGCTCTCGTAAATATAGTATAGTTTTGCTGAATTTTAATACTTTTGGGTAGTCTATTTCAGATTTCTATAGCGTTTACCGAAAAAACTGCCAGTATCTAATGGTGCATGCCAAAGGAAGAAATAAAAATATATCTCGATGACTGGTGGGCCTAGAGTGGTTGAGCTGTCTCAGGGATGTAAGGGCGTTAAATGTTTAAACAGTATGAAAGTCCCTTCTGTAATCTACGAAGCCACCACGGGTCAAGGCTTGTAAGCTCACAGTGTTGTTGGTAGGACAGTTTTCTGTGCTCCGAAGTGAAAATTATTTGAGTAAAGAAGTGCTGGACTGATTCTATCTTCCTCCATTCACTTGCGTGTAGAAGGCTAAATGAAACGAGCAGTATTCCAGACTAGGTCTGACATACATTTTATAAAGGCTGGTCCAAATATTGACAGTTTCAAAATTTCTGAGAATGAACTCAGTGATTTGGCGTGCTTTCGAGACAATCAGGGCACAGTGCTCTTACAGATTAAGACTACTAGAATATGATATGCCCAGATCCTTTATAAACCAGGGCACATTGTTCCACCCTAAAAACTGAATGTTAAGGGAATATATGACAAGTTTTAGAACTGTGAAAATTGCACACAGCAAAACAACAAACTTTGCTTAGCATAGCCTAGCTCCCGTGATTTAACTCTAGGGTTGCTTATCAGAACAGGTAGTCCATTTTTTGGCACGTGAGTAGCTGAGCTGGGGAATGCGGTTCTAATTTTGTGAGCCAGTATGCGGAAGGGTTTATTTCAGAAGTGCACAGGTAAATGGTTAGCCCAAGGTTTGAGTCTACTATTCATATCTCCAAAGGTCTTTGGTAACAAGCTGAGCTGTCTCACGCACGTGAGAGGACTTCTGTGTTGAACACAAAAGTTACAAAGCCCATCTTAACAAGATGCACCTAAGCTTAAGCCTGAGAACTGGCTAAAGTTTCCGCTGTGTCTGCATGGTTCATGGCTTTTTCTTACATATAGATCCTGGAAGGTGAACACTGGAGCGGCTATTGCGGCCCCTCCAGAGAAAAAAATTGCTGTTTTGTCTTCTGGTAAGTCATTAGTATATCACGGCGGTGCACATGAAGGCTGCCTCTTGTGCTATGGGTCGGAACTGATTGCTTCTAACAGGTAGTGGTGAAGTAAACCTCTGCATATGAGAACTGTTCAAGATTATTTTGGTTTACTGACCACAACGTAGGTCACTTTGACGCTGTTTCTGCTGACAGTATCGTTCATGGCATTTTAATTGATGAAAAAATGCTTTTCAGATCTGTGTTGGTCTTTGAGCGCTTCGTCCTATAAAGGTTGGGGTAGGTGACGGACAGCCTCATGGCATACCAAGAAGGTGCATCTTTCCAGTTCAGGGGAGATTAGGGAACTGACCAGTGTCACCCGATGTGGAGTTGTCTGAATAAATCTGCATTACTGAGAACGTCCAGAGATTGTCGTGTGTTTTTAAAGAGAAAAATTTAGCAAGTCGTCGTAAATGAGCTCAGTGGAGAAGGTCGTTTGCCACGGAACCAGGTAAGCTTTGAGCCTGGAACAGAAGAACATTCCTGCGGTTGATTATCAACCATTTGGAAGGATCAATCTGAGCAATCAAGACCGTTTTTATCTGAAAATGGAAATTCGTATTGAGGTTATGTGCGTTGGATTGGTATGCCATCGTTGAAATCAATTTTCCACCGGAAATGAGGACAAGCTCGCCGAACAACCTGGACTCGATTCAGAATCCGTAACCTCTCAAGACAGTTGCATTACTTCCCAAACTGGATACCCGATGCAAAATAGAAAGGATATCCCACATGGGCATAGTATTTGATCACTGAGCGAACTCCTTTCTACTGGTCAGCAGCTAGGTAAGACTATTTGAATGTGGGAGACAAACTACACGGTCAGCATGCATATGAATGGAAAGCGGAAAAGGTGTATTAATGTGTTTTTTTCCACTTAAATTGGAAACAGGACCACCGTACTGCCTGGTTGATATCTGACCAAAAAAATTGGTTAGATAGTAGAGAATTTTGGCAGATTTGAAGAATACTCCCACCGAGGCCATCGAGTTTTTTGCAAGTGTGTCAAATGAATTGGTTAGCGTTGATTTCATTGTCACATGCCCTTCAGGGTGGGAGTAGACGAGAACAAGGTAAGAAACTTGCCACAATTTTGCTTGGAACAAATGGACGTGCAGGCCCACTAGAAGGTTTATAACCGGTGGTACCGGCTTCAGGTGGAATTACGATGTCTCGAACATGTGAAATGTCTGTGGGGAGGTTGTCAAAAGATTTTGTTGTTCTAGTCAGTATCATGAAATTGATGAAACTGTATCGTGACCTTGTCAATTTCGATCCACGTTAGAGTATCAACAAGCACATTGGTCATTTCAATTAAGTTTATTTGGGAAATATAGAGGGTGCAGCTTTGACTTCCCTTTTTATTATAAACAACGGAAATATCTTAAAAGTTAGAAAAGAAAACATCAAAAATAGGAAAATTTAACTGCAGATAAATGTGCAGCTATTAACTAGTTCGTATGACCTCAGGATTTGCAGACATATGTACGCACGCATGCGCGAAATACTGTAGTTATTATTATCACGCGTATGAGAACGTACAATAATCTCTGGTCTGCAAGCGTTATAACACATGTCAGTAGGAAATGTATGTACAGGTCAACACATGAATACATTATAAAACACAAATGTTACTTAAAGAGAACAAGCAGTACTAGAAGCTTAGACATTAAGAAGACAGCGACCGGACGCTATCGTTTCCACTTAAAAGCTTGTAGTGCTGCAGGCATAATAATACCCTCCGGCAAGGCATTCTAAACTTTAAACACTCCGTTGAAGAAGGTTACATTCCGTGTGTCCAGCCTGACGCCATTCACACATAGTTTGAGTTGGTGACCTCGTAGTTTAGTTGAAGTTTATAACTCAAGAATTCCCGGGTATAAGAGAGCAGTTTTGATCGCATAGGATGTGGAAAGTTTGTGTGAAGTCACCCCGTAACTGTCTGTAACACAAAGGAAAAAGATCGAGATTAGCCTTTCGGGTTTCGTAGGGTAGTGAGCCCTGTTCAGTTTTATGTTTGTTTGCACGCCGTTGACCTTTCTCGTCCGTTCTAGTCCATAACGGTTTAGGGTCTCCATGCTTGAATAGCCAAATCCAATTTCAGCCGCACAACAGTTTGGAAGACCTTCGCAAAGTAGTCTAAGAAAGAAAACGCCCATTTGACGACGTATAGCACGCACCTCGCCGAAGCAGACACCATTGACTAGTGCAGCCACGGTTTGAATGGAGTCATGATCCACCGAACCAAGCCCTTCTGGGCGTCCACGTCTTGCATTAGTTTTTTTTGAGTTCTTATTTCACCGACAAATAGAGAGTTAACCTTGTCCACGTCAAATGGCATAAGCCAGTCATCCGAACATTGCTGGAGTCGGTTTAAGTTTGTCGGCAAACGCTCTTTGTCAATTTTATGTTGAATGATAATTAAGGCCTTCTTGAATTCGCAGAATCCATGAACCGTATTCCGTTTAGCAAATGCCGTAGTCAATCGTTCTGAATGGTTGCATTTTCGAAGTTTTTTTTGAAACAAGCAGCATGTATCCAAAGATTTAGCTAAGCGTATCAACTGTTAATTGTGAAAGTCCTTCGTGAACATGTACAAATTATTGGACAGCATAGGATGGAAAATTAAAAACTTGGTTAATAATCGAATTCTACTCCTCAGTAGTTTCGCACCTGGCAAAAATTTGATTATTTTGAAAGGATAATGGGCAATGCATACGAAAACCCTCTTGGGTACAAGACGGTTCGTTTGGTCCTACGGAGACTGCAGAAGTCAAAATTATAACACTTCAAATATTACTCATATGATTTGAGTAAAGTGATTAAAGGCAATTTGACGAGCACACATTCGCTTTCGATAAATTCTCGTCAGACCTTTGCATTTATATCACCGTGTAAGTAAGTCAAATATGCAGGTAAGTGAGAACAAATCAGACGGTTGGCAGGGTTGGAAGGGGGGAGAGAAACAAAAGTGTGGTCCTTCTTCTGAAAATCGTCAGAGTTATGGCGACCGCCACGACTGGTAATAAGACGCGGCGGCTGAATCGGTGGCTTTCCGCCAGGATAAATAAGGCGCCTGTATTAAGTCCTTTTTGGTGTATAACACTGGCTTACGTTACCTGATTGCAGCCACTTTTGTCGTATCCAGCAGACGCTGTCCAAGGAAATTTGAATAGCTTGAGTTGACCTTATAAATCACCTTTGAGGCTTCCCTGATATCTACGCAATGATCCTCGTCCTCCATATGCGTGAGAATAGAGCTATTTGTGGTCTTTATTTGACCCTTTTCTAACAAAAGTGGAAGGCGTTCTCTTAGACTTTTGAAAAAACGCCGGCTCCTGCGACCAATGTATTCTGCCACACAGGAGCAGAGGTGTTATGGGCTACCAATTTGTTCCTGCTCTCTACGTGTAGGATGAGAGTAGTCGAGAACAGTCCATGAGCGTCGGTCGCTGGACAGTTTTTTGATGCAGCTTCATTTAGGCGCCTTCTTACGAGTTCACTTGCTGTGTCACCTTCAAATGGGACCCAGTTGAAAAGTCATTTCTTGCTCGCCATTAGCACAGGGGTCTTTGGTGGTCTTTTGGCCATTTTCTCAACAAAAAAAGCGATCTTAATCTCCGTTCTGTCAAAAGCTGCTTTCTAAAACTTTAAGCTCCCGTTAAATGCTGTCGGTCGAACAGATCCGTTTCGCTCTTGTGTAAAATAGCTCAATCAATTACGCTTAAAGTTTAATGGTACAAAACTCCCAAAATGGGTATACTGCCTGGACCACGTCTTCTTACTTCCGTCAGATCTTCTGCTTAGGAGCACGTCATAAAAATATGGAACGATTCAGACTTTTTTGTTCCAATGTAAATTGGATTGGCGTATGCACCGCTGATATGTTCGTTTGTTCAGATGCAATCGCTAAAATATCATCCATGTAGTATCCATAATATTTTAGACTGTTTATCTGGTGACGAAGCTGTAAAGCTTCCAGCTTTTCCATGAATATATTCGCCAGAAGAGGACAAAGAGGTGAGCCCATAACTACTCCGTCCGGCTGTCTGTACAGTTTGTTGTCAAAAAGGAACTGCACGTTTGAAGTATATCTAAGGTACATGCTTAGGTATTCACACGAACATAATATTCTGGTACTGAGGCCCAGCTTAGGTAGCTCGCCTCCACATTGCCCTTGTTGCATAGTTGTCTCTTTTTAAAAGAAAATGTCAAAATATAGATCTTTGCATTACATGGTTTGGTCTTGAACATCCTAATTCGCAGTATTTTTCTCTCTGCTTTGAAGGTATTTGGATATTTTATATCTGTTATTATGCTACTTATGCGGTTATAAAGACACATAAATGTGTGTAAGCTGAAGTATACATCAACCTTAAAAAAACGTTGCTTTGCGTTTAACAACCGATATAGCGTTTACATGGACTTGTGACAAGTGCTGGCATTGCGTTTATTTCTGTCATCTTAAAACGAATACCTCTTATCCAAAGTATACGCTAAGCGTAGGAGCTGTTACTTGTGAAAATTAAATGTTAGACAACAGTTGAATTTTATTCGTGAGTAGTTTCGTGTCCTGCAATATGGTCCAATTAATTTGATAGATATGGTCAATGCAAATGTTTGACAAAACATAGGTATAATATTGCGCGAACTCGAATAAATTGAATGAAGATGAAAGGATTACCTATGGTGGAATAGTTGCCAAGAGACCACGACGGAGGGGAAAGAATATGAGGCAAGTAAAAGTCCGGAAATGCGATGTACGTGACAATACGTTTATTTATGTGACATCTAAACGGCTGTTTTCAAGGAATATTTCAAAGTTTAACCAGGTAAATTTTATGATTCAGCAATCCGTGCTCCATCCTCTCAGTTAGGTTATATTTTAGCTGTCACGTTAGGTAACTGCACCCAGTTATGCGAGCTAATTTCTTTTGTCTTGATTGTTTTTGAAGGCAATGAACGTATTAATGCACATCAATGCAGATCTAAATTCACTTTACTTTATACAGTAAATATGTCGAGACATAGTCAAGAGAAGAGTTTCAAATAAAATCTGGAAAATGAAATATGCCCAATGCCTATTCCATGTATCGTAAATTTAAATTCACTGCACGCAGTTTCAAATACCACGGTTTTAAGGATGCAAGATTATAATAATTCTATTTGAATCGATTACACATTAAGACGCTGAGACAACTATCTTACGACACGCATGAGAAGGTTTACATAATGCAGCAGGGTCTGCTGAATCCATAACAAAGCACGTAAAACCGAATTGCCTAAGTGGTTAACTTTAGCGTTGACGACGGTAGAATTTGGCCACGGAGCTGCGGTGGAGGGCCAGTTGATAACAATGCTCTGCTCCAAACCAACTCTTTTATTTTCGGATTGACGAGAAAAAATTACTGCCACCTCACAGACGCAGCCACCAGAAGTAACACAATTTAAAAAGCTTTAAACTACGTCAAACGAGTTTTTTTTCAAAAAAGATTTCAGAGATTACTAGATAAATGGACATGCTCAAGGAAATTTCAGAAAACCGAATTCGCTCACCAATGTTATTAAACTATTGGAGATGTCAGACTAAAAGGACCATGTATCCTGTTACAAGAGTGTAGAGTATATATGCTTGTGAGGATTTGTCAAGATATCAGCTAATTGGAATGCTTTTCCAGTTCATTTTGCTCCATCTTTGTTCACTTTTCATGGAACCATTGCAAGCCCATTATTTTTCGTTTATAATATCCAGTTGAATAGGTGCCCATTAGACTGCAGTTGCTTTTCAAGTAGGGATGCATTGTATGGCCACCTGAACAGGAAACTTCCTGCACTTTCCTCTTAAAATAAGTGGGTTTACAGTAAATTTAAGGAATTGTAAATATATACTCGTGTCTTAACGCTAACACTTTTCCTAAATTAAGTAGGCTAAATTAGTAACATATCGTTTAGCAAATAGTCTGCGAGACTAATACTTAGAAATGGAATTGACTCTATTATATTTGATGAAATAAACCCAAAACAACTGATATTTATATGTATTCAAACTACTTTAGAGAGCTGACGGTGGTCATAGAAATCTATGAACGTAGAAGCACTAACAACATTCTCAAATAAATTTTCCATTCGTGATCCGTAGCACCCACGAGGAATGTAAAAGTAGACAGATTTGTACCAGCTATTCAAACTGCGACAATGTAGGTCAATCGTTCAACTTTATGCTTAGTTGTATTTTAACAGACACTTGAATGCAAAGTGTCATTAGGTCAAGTCTTTCCGGACTAACAATGAGGTAAATGCAGTCAGCGATGCGTGGCTGTCTAGACTTACTGAGAGTTCATTGATATTCTTCAATGGATCGCGGGGTGCTGGTTTTTAAAAAAAGTTTTTTTTTTTACTGCAGGTATTATCAGCGTATTCCAAAGGAACGCGACGCCGACGTTTTCCTTTGCCACTCTGTCAAGCGCGTATTAATGTATTATGAACTGCTGTACTTACTTCATGCTCAGTCAAGCGTTTTAACTCGTTTAAGAGTGCTTTGGTCTGATAAAGGCTTATAATGCATGATGGTAACCCAATTAAATCAGGCAGAAGAGCATGACCGACAAAGATAATGAAGACTTGAGTGGGAATTTCTGGCTTACTGGCTGTCATCAGCCAACCATACACAACGTCAGGCACTGCGGTGCCACGAGGTCGTTGTATAACAAATAGGTCGCGAGTTCGAGCCTCGGGTGCCGCAATACCTGGGGTTGTGTAGGGCTGGCTATTGACGGCTAATAAGCCAAAAATGTCCATTCCAGTCTCCCTTGTCTTTTATGGTCATGTTATTCTGCCTATCTCATTAGCCATCTTGCGGAAGCCGGTGGGGCTCGAGAGTGAATCCCAAGGCACGAAGAATCCTGACTTACCAAGAAATAGTAGTATTCGGTCACGTTTAATTCGCTCTCTTTGTAGATGCGCTCGTCCTCAGCAGCGGAAACGCCATCTTCGTGGTCAACTTCGTCTTTTGGCAAAAACCTCATAATTTCTTCCCCTTCAAACTTCACATTGTCAATTCTATTGCAGAATCTGTGAATCTGAGAATCACGAGGGCAGACGTGACTGCCGAACCGCTTAATCTTTATGAGATTTTGTGGATGTGAGCGTTGTGCTCATAAACGCCCATGTTCACCTTAACATTCTTGTAGAACTCATGAGCTATCTGGCATCCAATCTGTCGGTAAATGCTGGGTTGTATGAACAGTTCGCAATTCACCTGTGTAAGTACTGATGAAAGATCTGACAGATAATCTTTAAACTGTTGCTTAAATTAATTTTTGCCATTAGGTTTGATTAGGCAGTTAATAATAAACTCTTTTAGCAATCAGAGAGTGTATGAAGCCGTTCAACTCGTGCATACCTAAGTATAATGTTTAATGAACAAGAATACCGGGCAAATTAATTATGTATGAAAGGTAATGACCTTCAAACAAATAGCTTTGAGAGTTTCTGCTTTTTTCATATATTTGAACATCACTAGAATTTGTGCGTGGTAACAGTCGCCAGGCCATGTGCTTTATGGATTGGTAATCAGCAGTAGCTTATGAGGCGATTACCAAAAAATACAGATATTATTTTAGGCCACAAATTGAGGATTTTTTAGCAGAATGTATCACAAACGACATTAAGGTAGTCTACGACTATCCACCAAAATCTCTGGCCAGGGTCACATGTTAAGGCATATTCTATTTTTAGGACCAAATACGAAGAAAAGAAGCGCTCAAGACAGATGAGAGGAGATGTGGAAGAAAAAGGCCGTTTGATTCTCCTATGTTCTCAAACAAATAGTCAAAATGCTTGCAGTTCGAGTATATATTGTAGCAATTTAATATATCAACGTTTTATTTTTATATATCTGATAATGAATAATTTTAGGTGAGATTGAGAGCTCAGGGAAATTCAACCGAAACGAACGTTCGCGTCAGCTTCCTCGCGAAGCTCTTCCACTAAAATAAGAAAAAGTAAATTGCAGTCATTAAATATGCACGCCACGTAGAATGAGTCAGCTATTTTGCAATTAATTGAACCTTTTATGAATTGGTCATACACCTAAAAGTACGATTTTTTCCTACCAGATATATAATGATCAAATATATGTGCTAACAATTCCTTAAGATTTCCTCATTGCGAACATTACTTTTTAAGGTGGAAAAAAATCAGTAGTATATGAGTTTACACATCTTTAAGTTTTCTGGGAAATAACTGGCACGTTATCAGTCGGACATACGGTAAAAAATGTGGCTAGAATCCCGTCTCCAGTAACGTGGGTGTCCCTGCTGGAAAAGGTTAGGAAGTGTACCAGGCCTTTCACAACATGGAAACCGATCTTTGACCCTAACTGTAACCTCAGGTATGTATTTTATATCATACCTTACCAATTAATATAACCTTAAGTCAAACTCTTAATTCCCTAGCATTTAATATTAGACAACACACATATAGTTTAAAAGCCGAAATATGTCTGTATGTAAACACGAGCAAAAACGGACTAATTTAAGTAATATTTTACATTTCTGTATTTGTGACAATCTTTCGAAAAAGCGGATGATAACCTCAGGACAGTGATGTGGGAGGTAACTTCCATTATGGATAGGCAATAATACCAACGAGTAAAGCTGGCTTCGAAAAGTTTCAGAGAGGTATAGTTTTAACTTGTGTAAATCAGGTGGGACCAAGGTAAACGAACTATCTCTTCTAAGGAAAGGGGGATCTTAGGGCATAATCATTAGGGATGGGAATTTGTGGTAAGCGACCACTTGTAACAATCGGTTGCAATAATTTTCCTAATTATGATTATTATTAATTATTAATTATAGGTTCTGGAATAACGTAAGAAATCCTTTCAATTGATTTTTGATGAAGTTCAAAATATTGTAAATTACTTCAAAATCAATGTTTTCCTGTTCTGCTCACGTGAAAATGCTTTTCAAATTTGAGGAGAAAACCGAAAACGAAGCGGAATTAGTAAAGCTGTCCATATCCATGAGCAGAATCTGAGCTATTTAATGTAATCCAAATAATCATAAATCTTATTATGACTTAGTGTTGGTAAGCACACAAAATCGATTGGTATGCGCGGATAACATAAACGTAAATGCCTCGTCTTCTTCAAAGACCTCGACGGTGTCCTCGAGATGGACATGGGATTCTGTCTGAAGATGCTTCCTTTGACCTATCCTCACCCTTTTGAGCGAGAGGGTATCGTTTTTGTGACGTTTAAGAATTGTGATGGCACTTATGTTGTACATACTTGAACCACCTAATAAGGTGGTTGCACCGTTTTTCTATTAAACGGAAAATAACAATTGAGCGTATGCTTTAAATGTTGGATAAAGTATGTTAATGAATAGTGGCCAGGATATAAATTACACAAAGTTGATGAATCTTACTGGTCCAATTTTAAAGAAAATTCATTTTGTTAACATCGATTGTGATACCTGGCTGATTTTGTAGAGTTTTTTAGAAAGTAACTGGAGGACAAACAAAGGCTTGAAGAATATTTGGATGAGATCATTAAGTGTAAATCGGATTGACGATCTGACACCGGCCTCAAGGCCTCCGTACATCTCATGGAGACCTGCGCCACGGATTAAAGGTTGAGCTATATTCCCTTGGACTGTCACATTTATTTCTTACGATGGAATCTTAGATGAGTTAGAAAGTTCATAAAATACAACAATGGTTAGGGTTGCCGACCAGTCCTCTTCTTTTCCACTAAGAACATGTGACTCCCGGAAAATTATATGTTCACGGACATAACGATTGACGCAACATTTACAGTCCGAATTATTTCATATGGCAAAAACAGCCGTATTTTGACGTCAGCAAAATAATATATTTTAGTATTTGTAAATTTATGGAAGATTTCTACTATTCATCCATGGCTTTAGCGATTAAACAATAGACGCTTAAACTAGTCAGTATTACCTCACACCGAAACGAACCGGTAATTGAAGCCACATCTACTTCGCAGTTTATGATTTCAGATTGAATATTTTCCTTAACAGGAGTGCAAACACCTTTCTCTCCAAAGATCAGAGTATGTACGTTGGAGGTGCAGTTCGAAGTCGCCATCCAATAGAAGGTACGCTTTTCTTCCCAAATGCAGTGACAGTAGATGTTGAGCGTTGAGTGGCGATAGCGAATCCATTGCGGCCGGACATTTGACACTTTCTTGAAGGGTAAGACGCATGATGTAAAGAAAAATTTACCTGGTTGTGGCACGCATGCGAATACAGCTAATGCCAACAGGTACAGATGAAGGAGCACTGTTATCTCGTGCATGTTTTGGCTGCGCGAGTCAACTGCAAGAACACTCAAAATACCAAGACAGGTTGGAGTACGCTTTATTACTGCGCGTGAGTGACCGTTGTCTTGACAGGTCTCCTACATTTAGCGCCCGCACTAAAATTCGTTTTGAACTTTTATCGCAACCAATAAAAACTACACCTGCATGGCGCAGAAAAAATAATTGAACACCATGCCTGACTTTCAAATAGATGTGGTCCTTTGGCTTTGTCAAATTCTGATGATTATGGTGTTTATATAAATTATCTGTCATCATGTTCAAGAGGAATAGCATACAATAAATATTTGAAGAAGACAATGCTGCCGAATTTAATGAATTAAAATTTTCCGATGGCTCATTCAACTGCTTGCTTCATATATATTGCTTTAGACGAAAATGGTCTAGGGTGATCAAACGTGACAGGGAATTTGGAAGAACATGAGGTGA
>WEDG01011662.1:0-11709 GCA_017591395.1 Schistocephalus solidus
CTAAGCACTTGCTCTCGCCAGCAGCCGCGTGGCAGCTAGCTATAGGCAGAATGATAAATACAGCACATGAGATGCGACTGGAAATGGCCATTTCGGGCTTATCAGCCGTCATCAGCCAGCCGATGCTCGAAACCCAGGTTGCGGCGCTCGAGCCTCGAACTCCTGCGACCTTTGCTGGGCAGAAGTCCAACGCCTACCCACTCGCGCGCGCGAGCTCGTTTGTCTTGCGGTTTCGATCGGGAATATTGACATTTGTAATGGGGCTCCCATTGATCGTCAAGACGACTCACACGTCCGTTGCGCTCAGCACTCTCAAGCACCAGTAGGTAAAGTAAGATATAGGCAGAAAAACATGACCGACAAAGAAGGAGACTTGAATGGCTACCACAACGTCACCGCCACACCCAAACCCACGCACCGCTGCTCCAAAACCCCTAAACCTCGCGACCCTGCAGAAGTCCAACGCCCCACCGAGCTCGCCGTCTCGCCGGCTCCTGATCGGGAATACGACATTGCAAATGCTCACCACCGGTTACATGACCCACCAACTCCGTTGCGCCCTGGGGCTAACTCTCTCAACCCCACCAGCCGTAAAGCAACTAAGTAACAGGCAGAATCAACACGACCGACAAAAACAAGAGACCGGAATGGCCATTTCTGGCCAATAGCCGTCATCAGCAAGCCATACCCAAACCAGGCAAACTGCAGCGCCCGACCCTAAACCCCAACCGCCAAGTCCCAACGCTCTACCCACTGCGCCATGAGCTCTCGTTGTCTTGCTTTCGGTTTCGATCAGGAATATTGACATTGTGGTAATGGGGCGCTTCACCGATCGGTTACAGGCTCACACGGTCCACGTTGCCGTCGCAAACTAACTCACGCTCGCCAGCAGCCGTGTAAAGACAGCTTGGGTCAGTGCGCAGGGCCCGACTGACCAACATGAGCCCCACGGGAGACCCGCGAAACGGCCATTTCTGGATTATTAGCCGTCATCAGCCAGCCATGCAAAATCTAGGCGCTGCTGTAGCGCTCGAGCGACCTCGCGACCCTGTTGGGCAGAAGTCCAACGCTCTACCCACCGCGCCACGAGCTCGTTATCCCTACGGTTCGATTAATATATATACACTCACCGATCGAAATACAGGCTCAAACGTCCTAAAGCAGTTTTGCTAACTCTCGTTCCCGCCAGCAGCTACAGGCAGCTAAGTATATAGGCAGAAAACATGACCGAAAGACAAGGGAGACTCCAACGGCCATTTCTGGCTTATTAGCCGTCATCAGCCAGCCATACCCAAAACCTAGGCGTTCTGCAGCTCGAGCCTGGAACCTCGCGACTGTTTAGGGCAGAAGTCCAACGCCTCTACCCACCGCGCCAGGAGCTCGTTGTCTGCCGGTTTTCGATCGGGAATATTGACATTGGTACGGGGCGCTCACCGATCGGCTAGGAGCTCACTGTCCCGTTTGCCTTGGGGCTAACTCTCAGCCCCGCCAGCAGCCGTAAGGCAGCTTAGTACATAGGCAGAATAACATGACCGACAAAGACAAGGGAGACTGAAATGGCCATTTCTGGCTTATTAGCCGTCATCAGCCAGCGCCATACCTCAAAACCCAGGCGCTGTCGGCGCCCTGAGCTCTCGAACTCGCGACCTTGTTGGGCAGAAGTCCAAACGCTCTACCCAATGCGCCACGAGCTCGTTGTCTTGCCGGTTTCGATCGGGAATATTGACATTGGTAATGGGCGCTCACCGATCGGTTACAGGACTCACTCGTCCCGTTGTGCCTTGGCTAACTCTCAAGCCCCGCCAGCAGCCGTAAGGCAGCTAAGTACATAGGCAGAATAACATGACCGACAAAGACAAGGGAGACTGGAATGGCCATTTCTGGCTTATTAGCCGTCATCAGCCAGCCATACTCCAAACCCAGGCGCGGCGGCGCCCGAGCCTCGAACTCGCGACCTTGTTGGGCAGAAGTCCAACGCTCTACCCACTGCACCACGAGCTCGTTGTTTCTTGCCGGTTTCGATCGGGAATATTGACATTGGTAATGGGGCGCTCACCGATCGGTTACAGGACTCACTCGTCCCGTTGTGCCTTGGGGCTTAACTCTTAAGCCCCGCCAGCAGCCGTAAGGAAGCTAAGTACATAGGTAGAATAACATGGCCGACAAAGAGAAAGGAGACTGGAATGGCCATTTCTGGCTTATTAGCCGTCATCAGCCAGCCATACCCAAACATAGGCGCGGCGGCGCTCGAGCCCTCGAACTCTGACCTTGTTGGGCAGAAGTCCAACGCTCTACCCACTGCGCCACGAGCTCGTTGTCTCTGCCGGTTTCGATCGGGAATATTGACATTGGTAATGGGGGCGCTCACCGATCGGTTACAGGACTCACTCGTCCCGTTGTGCCTTGGGGGCTAACTCTCAAGCCCCGCCAGCAGCCGTAAGGCAGCTAAGTACATAGGCAGAAAAACATGACCGACAAAGACAAGGGAGACTGGAATAGCCATTTCTGGCTTATTAGCCGTCATCAGCCAGCCATACCCAAACCCAGGCGCGGCGGCGCCCTGAGCCTCGAACTCGCAAGTGACCCTTGTTGGGCAGAAGTCCAACGCTCTACCCACTGCGCCACGAGCTCGTTGTCTCTGCCGGTTTCGATCGGGAATATTGACATTGGTAATGGGCGCTCACCGATCGGTTACAGGACTCACTCGTCCCGTTTGTGCCTTGGGGGCTAACTCAAGCCTCCCGCCAGCAGCCGTAAGGCAGCTAAGTACATAGGCAGAATAACATGACCGACAAAGACAAGGGAGACTGGAATGGCCATTTCTGAAGCTTATTAGCCGTCATCAGCCAGCCATACCCCAAAACCCAGGTATGCGGCGGCGCCCGAGCCTCGAACTCCGCGACCTTGTTGTGATAGTGGTGTGGTCACCTATTGCTGAAGGAACATGTATGTTCAGCTGTGCCCTGGAGCTCACATTAGAGCCCTCGCAGGCGGTCGCATGAGCGTGTAGCATATGTTGATAATGTGGAACCGACAGACAAGGGAGACCGGGTGTTCCACACTTTGGGATTGGGTATGACTGGCTGATGACGGCTAATAAGCCAGAAATGGCCATTCCGGTCTCCCTTGTCTTTGTCGGTTCCACATTATCAACATATGCTACACGTCGCTATGCAACTGCCTGTGAGTACTCTAGTCTGAGTTCCAGGGCAAAAACGGAATATAAATGTTCCTGGCAGTTCCTTAAGCCGTCACCAGTGAACGCGCCGTGCAGCCCACGGCTAGGCAAACAGGTGGACACCGTCATTCCGAGGTGTCAGTTAATGTCACAGTAGGGTGATTGGTGACACAAACAACTATTCAGAAGCACTTAAAGAAGCGTACCAGTGGGCATGGCACCCGGTTGGAAGGACTTAATTTCAGGGACGTGGAATCATCTGTGCGGCTTTCAGAGAAAAACTGAGGCTGACTGGCTTCGTCCGGTAACACCATTCGTCTCATCCCCACCATCCCTCCTCCTCGTCCAGGCGCATGTAACTAGACTTGATATGTGAGATGGCGATGGAGTCAGCATCACTGCCAGCATCGTCTATATCGTCCCCTATGGTGTCAGCGGTAGCAGTTGTCGTAGCTTCATTCTGCTCTTCAGCTTGTGTGGCCGCAATATCGAGAAGGTCGGCAAAATCATCCGCATCGTCGGTGTCCATTAAGGTTCGGATGGCGTCGGGCGAAAAGAGCCTCATTGGTAGCTGGTACTGGCAGACCTGCTTTCTTTCAAATTAGATAAAAAAGCAGAATACCAAAATTATCGACAAAAACCCCCAAATAACGGGCAAGAAATTTGACAGGTTTTGCATAGATAACTATGAGTTTATTAAGCAAATCTCAGCGCAACAATATTGACTTTGTACCAGATACGAATGCTCGACATGAAATAGCAGACAAAAGATATCAATGGCAAATTAGGGGTGGCACATAGGGCCAACAGGAAGGATTTCATTTTTTACTGCTAACTAACAATCCGGATAATGTTTCTACTTGGTGCTGCGACAGCGCTATATAGTTATCAAGCGACTCTGTCCGAACATGCTCAGTTGTATGTAGTTTTTATTTATTATTTGGATGCATTTTAATCGTCTGACCGTTTTATTCCTCATCTTATCCAGGTTTAACCTCATCAGTTGAATCCGGAAAAATCCCTTAAATATCAACGACTGAAAACAGGGTAATTCAGATATATTAAATGCTGCTTTTTCCACGGTCCCACACTTTCTTAAAAATCAACTTAAAAAAATACGAAAGCAACTTAAGGATCCGTCCGTAAGTTCGTTATCGGTCCATTTAAGGATCACACAAATATTTGAATTAGCCTTAAAATGAGTATCCGCGAGAGAGGCGTAGGAGTCCCTAGAAATTAGCGATAAGACCACTTCCAGATCTGTTGCTCAAGTGTTCCGCCTCCATTCTTCCGCTAAATCCCACAAAGTCATTCAGCCCTTACTCGACTGCAATAATAATTTCATTATAGAGGATTTGGACAAAGCAAAATCATAAATTCCTTCTTTGCCAAAAATTTTACCCGTGAAACCAATCCCATCCCTTCGATCGCCCTGACGTCTCATGAGTTTCTCACTAACATTGAATTCGTTCCGACAAATATTCAAAAATAGATAAGCCAACTAAATCAATCAAACTCAGTTGGAACCGACAACATCCCATCCCTAAGTGATTTTACCCCTTTGCTGAACAAAGTGTTTTCAGTTTCTCGAGAATGGTTTCTTTCCTTATTATTCGAGAACCTCTATTAATTTCGAGTTTTTAAATCTGGCTTACGCTCTGATGTTCACAATTATTACGGTTTTCATAAAACACATTCTCTTGCTAAGCTCTTCGAAAAACTAATTACCGTACAAATGACTGATTTTTGCATAACCAATCAACTTCTTATCACATCCCAACATGGCTTCCTATCTGATTGCTCTTGTGAAAGAGATCACGTGCCTTTTCTAAATCTTTTAACATCTCTTCGTAATGATCATCCTTCTGTTGTCGTTATCTATTTGGATCTTAACAAGGCCTTTGATAAAGTGCTTCATAGTGGACTCATAGTTAAGCTAGAAGCTCTATGACTTTGTAGTCCCCTTACCGATTTCATTATGTCATAGCTAACTAATCGTTAACAAATGGTCTTATGGGGATCCTCATTTTCACCTGAGACCCCTTCAAGGTACCGTTCTGGGTTCTCTTTTGTTTTTGCTCAACATCAATGATATTTCATCAACAGTTAAACACTCCCATTCTTTTATTTATGAGGACAACCTTAAATGCGTATATTGCTTCTCTAAATCTACGTCCTAACTATGCTTAGACGAAATTCGTGCAAACGAGCATCCTCTTTCCGCGTGAAACTCAACGTGGCAAATGGAATTCTCACCTTCTAAGTGTCCTTGCATGTGCTTTGGGCTTGACAGACTACCACAACTTGTTATTTTTCAAGGCACCCATATGACTGAATTTTCGATCATCAATGACTTAGGTTTAAGCTACACAAATAATTTAGATCTGTCGCCTCATGCCGATAGAACTACGGCCAAGACTGCCCAGATTTGTGGCTTTATCTCTTGTAATTTCTATCTTCCTGAAATTAAATTAAGACTTTATCTAAGTTTCGGCCTTCCCATTCTTGAACATTGATGCCCATCCTTTGGTTTAATGACCGAGTCTAGCCGTTCTAGAATCGAAAAGGTCAAAAGACATTTTACTCGGAAACTCTTAACTCCGACACTTTCAACTACTTCCTACTCGAATAGGTGCCAGCTAACTAAACTAAAATTCATATGGATTCGGAGACTGGAAGTTGGCTTCTGTCTCCTTTTCGGCCTTAATAATAGTTCCAAAATTCCCCGAAATTCAGACATTACCCCTGTTAGTCGTCGGTACAACCTACGTAATTCTTCACTGATTATACATACTCCTATATCCTTAACGTCTAAACGCTCTCAGTTTTTTGCTTCCATGTATTGCTTTCTTTGGAATAACGTGCTAATCGATATAAGGTTATAAAATAACCTGCTTACTTTTAAGCGAAGACTGCACATTTATCCTAACACTGATTCAATTAACCTTTTATTTTCGTTTTTCTTCCCGAGCAGCTGTCTCCATGATCCCATCGGGAATTTAGAAACGATATTCGCAGCCGGTTTTCATCTCCTCTTGATTTCTACCATCATTTGGAAATATTGACCATTCTAATTGTTTCCTTGGTGCTCGCGGTTCTAGTCTTTCTTGACCCTTTGCAAACGGCTACAACCTCGTTCGCCATTGCATCTGCCGCGCCTTCAAGCGATGGTACTTGCAGCCTTATCCTTCGCCCCGGTGTTCATCCTACACGGCGTGTTTACGATAGTTTCGGGTTCCTCTGTGGGTGGTCTGAGAAATCAGCAATATGAGTATTATGGTCGCTTCTCTGGCAATTCTACTATGACCTTCACGGCTACCCTTATACTCGTGAAAAGAGAGCCTGAGTCAGGCTCTCTAAAAAGGATTGGTAAATAGGCATAGTCTAGTCGGACAAGTAACGTGCACTCTGGAACTTTGGGTCGTGTGAGTCTTGGTTGAGTTCACTAGCTTTGGAGGCATTCTCTGAGCGTGCATCGCCTTTCATCGACCAGCTAGGGTGAGTGAGTAAAGAGACGCAGCGAAATCAATTAAACAGAAAATGGTCTTCAGATAGAAGCAATGTTTTCGCTGAAAAATTGGTCGTACTGTGAATGTCTGGTCAATAAAGCTATTGCCAGAGCAGAGATTTCCAGAATACTCTTTTTGCGCGAGCCCGTGCAGAGGCGGCGATGCGACTTAGGTTGCAGCCTCCGTGGTTGTGCCATTCCGTCTAGGTGTCCCTTCGTGAATTAGACGACGAAATGCCCTTGTTCTGTGGGACAAGCATGGTGCCACGCTGGCTGGCATGGTCTCACGTAAAAACCTTCCAAAGGAGCAACGACCGTGCGAACGGAGGATGGAACGTCAAGTCCAGCATATTACTTGACCTATAAAATATCTCTGAGGCAATAGCGCTGCTAAAATGGCCCCTATGAACCACTATTGAGTAGATTCTTTTAGCAAGTTGCTCTGTAGTTAGGCTTCAACAGATTGTAGAACTGCTGTAGATTGTTGGGTATTCGCCGGTAATGACGTCGACAAATTAACCACCCAGCGTTCGCAGCAATCCTGATCCAGCAGTATGAGCGACTAGCAAGGCAGACAGACTATGTACTTGATTCAACGCTTGGTATTCGGTGCTCGTGTCCGACTGGCCCATATTAAAACAGTCCCATTTTTAAGTTCAGTTCCAGGTGGGAAAATAGTTACAGTTAATTTTTAGATGAAGAGCTTACCTTGGAAGAATTTAAATCACCAACAGTGATAAAGCCAATAGCACCAAAACGATCGGCACCGTAGATTGTAGCGCGCTCCGGCCATAGTATATTGCAAATATTTTCAAACGCCGAATCGCGCAACCTGGAGGGAGTAAAAACGTTTAGCACCGATTTATCAAACAAGACTAGTTTGGAAACCTATAAACCAATGAGGAAGGTATATTTGCCAAGGTGTTTTGTGAAAGTGGGACAAAATTTGCTGATTAATGAGGCAAAATGTGAAAGATATTAGAAAATATTAGTGATCATTATCGGGCGCCTGATGCAAAAGAACAATTTGTGCTGAGAATATTGTAGAAACCATGAGGGACTACCGAAAGACTGTAAATTCTCACCTATTTATGATTGTACCGTCCTCTGGATTCCACAGAAGAAGCCAACCATCAGAACTGATACCAGCCAAGGTCAGCCCATCTGGGGAAAACTGGCAATCTTGGATAGGCTTATCCAAGTTGGGACAACGGAGTGCACGTAAAAATGACCAGCTGTTTCTTTCGTATAACCGAATGAAATTGTCTACTGGAATGGCCAAATACTGAACGTAAGTAAGAAAATGACAATTACTTCTCCTTTCCTCGGCTCCCACTTGATACGACAGGGGGCGAGTGACAGTTCCGGGTCGTTGCACTTAACCAAAACGGGTAGGGATTTTACTTCTTTCGACTCGCTAATTTCCAGATGCGCACCGTTCCATCGCAGGAGGAAGAAGCAATATAATTATCAAGAGGATCAAAATCTACACAGAGGACGGGCCCATTGTGGCCTTTGAGGATTGTTTCACGTATGTCGGAGCCGGAGCTGGACAAATCCACAACCTTAACCGTAAAATCACTAGAGAAAACGAAAGAAGAAATGAAAGACGAACCTGCTGCATGCCACTAACTTCGTTGCATCTTTGTTCAAAGCAAGGTGATTCACCTCTGCGGTAAACCGTGTAACTACCCCATCAAGAAGACCATCTGCAATTTGTTGTAGGTAAATATGTGAGCCCTCTGTAGCCACAATGACGTGCTCACCCTTAAAAACTCGTAAAAGTCACAATAGACTAACACGACATATTATGTGATTGACTTTTTCTCCAATTATATACTCCAGAGGATTAGGATCATCTTTGTTCGTATAAACACGAAGTTTACCATCCAGGCTAGCCGAAAGGATACGCCTACATCAGTAGAAAGATGCACTAAATATCACTTCTCCAAAAAATCATAGGCAATTGTTGTTTTCCCACATTTGTGCCGCGTCCCGAAAACGTTAAATGCTGTCATCGGAAGATTTGGCTCCTGCTGAGGACGTGCGGAAAACAATACCTGCCGCCGAGTGCGGGAAACTCAAACTTTGTGTTTTACTACATTTAGGTCAAAACGAGTTTGGAGGCCATTCTACCATATACTGGCTAGTCATTGTAGTTGATATTGCCACTTTAGCCTTAGACAGTCATACCTATGGAAGATACTTTTTCCAATAAGCGAAATGAAAAAAAATAAGTATAACTAAGTTATAGACTCAAGTGTCTAAGAACAAACTTATGCTGAGGGATTGGAACGAAAATACCGTTAAGGTTGACAGGCCACTGAAAGACGTCCTGTGCAATGCTAGGCCAGCCTTCAAGAGGTAGGCTTGTGTCGGTGGGTTTCCTTAAATGTGGGAGTCTACAGATACAAATTTTTCGTGTTCCCACCTTAACCATCCTTACTGGTCTGCAGGAACGTTGTTCTCGATATTATATTGTATATTTTGAGGCCTACGGGCATAGCCCTTGTTGACCCTATTAATAAAGAATCGAAATTATAAATGCAAGTACATACAGACAAGATAAAATACAGTTAAACATTTTACATCAAACGTGCAATTAATATGTTCACTGATAGGGAACTTTCATGGGCGCCGTCAAATGTTCCGACGCATATAAATTGAAATCATGAAGACAAGCTTATGGTTGGCTGAACAAAGTCCTACAGGGAGAGTCTTCGAATACCAAAAATTAAGCAGCCTTTCTCTAGTTTGAACATATCCAAGGTATTCGACGTCATTATGTCGCTTGGATGTGAGTTCCATGGTCGAGCCACTCGCTAACTGAAATAAAACTTTCGTTGGTCTAGGCGTAGGCATTAGCCTTTGACCTGATATGGATGACCACGCAGGTGAGTCATGTTTGTTAACTCAAAGAAATCTTTTTATTTCAGTGAACAGACATGTCCGTTGATAATTCGGATCAACGGATAAAAGAAAACATATTAAGCTTGGTAAGCCTTTCGGGATACGACAGGGTCCTTAGACCGTATACCAATTTTGTTGCCCGTCTTTGCACTTGCTTGATATTATCACTGTCTTTTTTCATCCAAGGAATCCATGCTGATATTCCGTGTTCCAAATGCGGTCTTACGAAAGTACTGAAGCTCTGTGAAAACCGTTCGGGAAGAAAGACTATGAACGCGCGCCTGATCCAGTGCATGATGCTCGTCAACTTTTCGCGAGTGGCTCGACCATGGAACTCACATCCAAGCGACATAATGACGTCGAATACCTTGGATATGTTCAAACTAGAGAAAGGCTGCTTAATTTTTGGTATTCGAAGACTCTCCCTGTAGGACTTTGTTCAGCCAACCATAAGCTTGTCTTCATGATTTCAATTTATATGCGTCGGAACATTTGACGGCGCCCATGAAAGTTCCCTATCAGTGAACATATTAATTGCACGTTTGATGTAAAATGTTTAACTGTATTTTATCTTGTCTGTATGTACTTGCATTTATAATTTCGATTCTTTATTAATAGGGTCAACAAGGGCTATGCCCGTAGGCCTCAAAATATACAATATAATATCGAGAACAACGTTCCTGCAGACCAGTAAGGATGGTTAAGGTGGGAACACGAAAAATTTGTATCTGTAGACTCCCACATTTAAGGAAACCCACCGACACAAGCCTACCTCTTGAAGGCTGGCCTAGCATTGCACAGGACGTCTTTCAGTGGCCTGTCAACCTTAACGGTATTTTCGTTCCAATCCCTCAGCATAAGTTTGTTCTTAGTCATTTGAGTCTATAACTTAGTTATACTTATTTTTTTTCATTTCGCTTATTGGAAAAAAGTATCTTCCATAGGTATGACTGTCTAAGGCTAAAGTGGCAATATCAACTACAATAACTAGCCAGTGTTTGGTAGAATGGCCTCCAAACTCGTTTTGACCTAAATGTAGTAAAACACAAAGTTTGAGTTTCCCGCACTCGGCGGCAGGTATTGTTTTCCGCACGTCCTCAGCAGGAGCCAAATCTTACCGATGACAGCATTTAACGTTTTCGGGACGCGGCACAAAATGTGGGAAAACAACAATTGCCTATGATTTTTGGAGAAGTGATATTTAGTGCATCTTTTCTACTGATGTAGGCGTATCCTTTCGGCTAGCCTGGATGGTAAACTTCGTGTTTATACGAACAAAAGATGATCCTAATCCTCTGGAGTATATAATTGGAGAAAAAAAGTCAATCACATAATATGTCGTGTTAGTCTATTGTGACTTTTACGAGTTTTTAAGGGTGAGCACGTCATTGTGGCTACAGAGGGCTCACATATTTACACAAACAAACTGCAGATGGTCTTCTTGATGGGGTTGTTACACGGTTTTACCGCAAAGGTGAATCACCTTGCTTTGAACAAAGATGCAACGAAGTTAGTGGCATGCAGCAGGTTCGTCTTTCATTTCTTCTTTCGTTTTCTCTAGTGATTTTACGGTTAAGGTTGTGGATTTGTCCAGCTCCGGCTCCGACATACGTGAAACAATCCTCAAAGGCCACAATGGGTCCATCCTCTGTGTAGATTTTGATCCTCTTGATAATTATATTGCTTCTTCCTCCTGCGATGGAACGGTGCGCATCTGGAAAATTAGCGAGTCGAAAGAAGTAAAATCCCTACCCGTTTTGGTTAAGTGCAACGACCCGGAACTGTCACTCGCCCCCTGTCGTATCAAGTGGGAGCCGAGGAAAGGAGAAGTAATTGTCATTTTCTTACTTACGTTCAGTATTTGGCCATTCCAGTAGACAATTTCATTCGGTTATACGAAAGAAACAGCTGGTCATTTTTACGTGCACTCCGTTCTCCCAACTTGGATAAGCCTATCCAAGATTGCCAGTTTTCCCCAGATGGGCTGACCTTGGCTGGTATCAGTTCTGATGGTTGGCTTCTTCTGTGGAATCCAGAGGACGGTACAATCATAAATAGGTGAGAATTTACAGTCTTTCGGTAGTCCCTCATGGTTTCTACAATATTCTCAGCA
>WEDG01011666.1:0-25097 GCA_017591395.1 Schistocephalus solidus
GAGTCAGGCTGCTTTCCCACTCTTTGGGATCCGAACCATGTGTGGTGGCATGCCCAGGGGCGGCTCCTGCCGCGCCAGCAACCTGGGCCATCTCCTATCTCTTGTCTTCTTGACTCTGTCATGACACCGGGCTCAGGTGGGGGAGGAGGAGAGAATGAGGTACCTGCAGCGCAAGGCTACTATCACTTAAAACTAATTCACGCGCAAGTCACACTCCCTGCACCACCTGATGTGGAGCATGCGGTGGACCTCGTCGAAATCGACGGTCGAACTGCCACCAGTGTCGGAGCAATCAGCAGTGGTTTATAGCATAACATATGAAAAATGCGATTCGAGGTATGTTTTGAAACGGGCGAACGTCTTTGCACATGAATGCATGATCAACAACTTTCAATCATCTGCAAGGATAAGCTACCTATGGTCAAAAGCCACATAAAGCAGAAATAACACAGTTTTGCCTTTGAGAAAGCAAAGGTTATCGGCCGAGCCAATGAGAAGATGTCCAGATTGCTGCTCAGAAGTTGGTCTTTGAATGACACACTTAACGGTGCCATTGAATTACATCCCGCCTACCAGGTGCCACGCACAAGGATCGAGTCAGTTAGGACAAGGCCAATAAGACAGTCGAGCAGAATCATGCGTAGCAGACACCTAAGGCCAGATGTAATCAGGAGAGGAGCCAACCAGGGCCACATGACCAGCATAGAACAACACCTCACCGCCGCACCCACCAGACGGAAATCATCTCACAAGGGGCAAAACAACTGATCACGTCGTTGGTTGACGAGAGGTAGGCCACTTAGCACATTAATTTGCCAACATTTACGACGGCCGCACAAAAAATGTCATGCGAGTCCATAAGCGGTCAATTTCGGATAGTTTAAGTTCAATCTCAAAAATCAACAGGCAGGTCAACTTTAGTGCGTCAAGTTCATCAGCGAGTTAATACGCACTGCAGATCCTCGAGGGCCATTCTTAAAAAACGCTCTGCTCACCTGGGCCCTTGATCATTCATTATGATTGTTTTTGCATTAATATTTAAAGGATGCGCACAGGTGGTGTTTGTTAACCATAGCATGATGACTTTTCCCTTTTTCCGAGTGTAATGTTGTGAGGCATAATCACGTTGGTCGTGTTTTTTCTTTGTTACATATCTTAATTCCAAGTCAATAAGATAACATTGAATAACGTGCTCGAAGAACTGTCACATGCATTTTTGTACTGTTCATTGTATGTTAAACATTTCAAAAACGATGAGCATCGGATCTTTGCAACACTTCGATTTCTGGTCTGCAAGCGGTGATTTAACAGTAACTGAGAAGAGACGGATCACCCAATATAACTTTTATTATCATGGTTAAGAAATTTCCAGCACCAGAATGTTTTTGAATGTATCATTTCAATGTAATTTCCGAGGTCTTTTAGGTCCCTCTCAGTGTTGTATTTAGTCGTTTGCCATCCCAGTGCTTCTACAGAAAGGAGTACGTAATTAAGCAAATTTATAAAAATGCGCTCATTTGCATTGTTCAAACGTATACTTACGTCTTGATGGCAAAAATAATGTTTACTTACATTGTTAGGTAAATTTTTAAAAGAAGGACTGTTTTACCATCAACCTTTCTGAATCTTTGTTGTTTTCTTATATGAAAACTAATGCATGATACCGTTTAAGAAATCTATGCGTAATTGGGAATTCTGTCTACATTTTAAAGTATCACTTTCAGCAGCCTTAAAATAATGACTTGCTTAAGAGCAGCATATATATTGCTAGAACAGTTTACTAAATAATTTTAAAACTCTGCACCATGGCATCAAGTTGGCACTCAATTTCGATGTTTTACAAGTAGCATTAATACGACCAGGAGAGATGATTTATCCGATAATGACCCCTATAGATTTTTACGCAAATAGAATATATACCTAAGAATTTGAGACTGGAACGATAAAGAGTTTTACGCGAAAATGTTTAAATTTGATTCCCAGGATGCCATCAAATAAATGGCAACTATATAAGCTAATAAGCTTTTCAAATAAGGATAAACGTCAATGCGAAAATGGAGTTTCCGGCAACAGCAGAATAACTTGCACCATTGTATCGGCAGCCAAGTGGTAACTTTCAAAGTATTTGGCTGCATTCAAGAAGATATGTCCACTATCACATGCGTCAGGGGCAGTAATGTAGTGGCCCGCAATAATAGTGATATCGAAGAGGAAAATGATGCAATTCGTACATAAAAGCAGCTGCTTTCTGCCTATAACATTACTTGCCATGTTAAGCCTACGGACTGAAGCTAAATTTGAAAGTAACACGCGAGTCGCATTTTGAAGCATTTGGGTACCCTTTGCCATAACTTTTTTACGTAAAAGGTCGAATACAGAGCCCAAGTTCCCGGCCAACCTCGTACGAAGAGGTCCAAAAAAATCGCTTTTAAAAGTTTGCACCGCAATATGCTCCCCTTAAAATGACGATTTATTCCAATTGTAAAAGGTGGCGATGTGAAAATTCATGAGTTAACATGGTTTTGGCCATTACCATTTTTTATAAACATGTAACCAAAATTCAAAGCACCTCACGAGTTTCTGATATACCTTTTCGCAGGTAATTTCCCAGTCGTTGGTGTCACATCTGCTGTAGAATATGGTCTTTGTCCCTTCCAATTGCCTCTGGTGACAGGAGTATGCAATAAAAACACTTTTAAAATTGCACACATACATTTCTCTATCTTATAATAACGACTTGAATTCAAATAGTATTTGAGCTATTATGCTTGTTACATTTTAAGGAGAAGGATTCTTACAGATCATATTTTCTTAAAATTGGTGCTTTTTTGAATTTTAATGGGCGTGTGTGATATTTTTTTCAAAATTCTGCTGAATTTGAAGCTTATTCTTCTTTTTCAGGTATCGACTAAAATAGTGGTATAATTTTGCCTTACTTGAGAAAAACATGCATTTTGCTCGCTCAGATAACTGCAATATTTTATCAATCTACACGATGTTGGTAAATTGAGATTTGGCGCCGTTTGGCAGCCTACGGGCTGCAGATAAAACAAAAAGTATCAAGCGACTCCCATATTGCAACAGTTGGGTGCCTTTTTTCATCCTTTATTGTGTAAAATGTCGAATACAATGGCAAGTTCCTGATTATATTTCCAGGATTTACATAACTTAAAGGTATTACGCTTGAAAGTTAATGCAAGTGTTTTCAAAATTAAAAAAAACATACGCAGAAATAATTCCTATATTGGCTCCAACCTTTACAGGCAAAAATACTATCAGCTGCGGTAAGTTAATAGGTGTTATTTCTCCTGTATGACAAGGAGAAGATTAACCTCTTTCGCCAATCGAAGTACATGAATTATGCTTGCTAATAATTTGAAACATTACCGAACCACCTACCTTGGGTAGTATTGACATGCTATGAAGAATGCATTCATGCCTTGAAGCATACCGCTGCACTTGGCCATTGCGCAGCCTAGTTGGTAAGAATTATGCCATACCATCTATTAGGGAGGAAAAAATACGTGTAAAAAAAGGTAAAAAATATCTTGAGACAATAAAGGTTTTTCGTGGAAAACTGAATGTTACTCAAACGCAACTGCCGCTTATATGTTTTTTTATTACTAAGACGCAAGAAATGATAAATGATAATGTTTAAAATGTTTCGCTTAATTGAAAAAGTTTAACTTAAGACTGGGTTTCAAATGCAATTATTGCCAGTTTCATTGTAATCTCCGGTATGGAATTTGATGGAATTATCAGAGGTAACTTTGCAATCGCTCCTCGAGTGCTGGATACAAATTCGCGGCTTACTCACTTAATATTGCAGTCCACAACCTCTTGTGCCTATGTTGTTTATATCTTTGCCTAAACTTGCCGAAATTATGCATTGTATGAGCAATAAATACACGTCAGAATAATAAATAGCAGAATTAAAGTCACAGCCACACCTCTAATTTGCAAATCAACACTTCCTATTAGAAAATCAAACGTTAAAATACGTCATTCGACGCATAAATTTTCCATACGAAACAATAAGATTTTTTTGTCAATAACATTAAATTAGAAATATAAATTCCTTTTTGTCAGTGACAAATAATTTATGGTTCTCTTATGTGTACTTTTTCCTATTATGCTGCAATATAATCTGAGAAGACGTTGGTGTTTGCCTTAATTATAATTACAGTTTTACAGGTGAACATATGCTTACTTGGGTATAGTGACCACAAACGCCATTGCAACTGTTGTGTGTGTAGTTGTAATTTTGCACTTCATGGTGCCACTTTTTAAGAATAGCCTCAATAGAACCCTGCTCACGTGGGTTGCCCGACGCACCAATATTTTGGCCATATGGACGGTATTCTTCATCAGACCGCGGCGGATGCCGAAACTCGCACTTGTTAACCCATTTTTGCGCTAGAACTTCCAAACTCTCGTTATATATCTGTCAAAATGGAAACATGTATCTGCAGCAACTTTCTGTTCAAAGGCAATAATGTTACTTAACATGCAAACTGCATAATATCTTTTATAATTTGCGGATAAACTGAAAAAGACAAATGTTTGCCTTGGAACTGAACTTAAAATAGGCTGGTTAATTTACTATATAGCATTGTAGTTAAATAATCGATAAACCTATGTTTGTATATACTCAATTTGAACACTGTTTTTCTGCTGTCTGATGATCACTTTTTTTATCCCTTGAAATTGTTTCAGGTGCCATTTTAATTTAACTTAAAGCAAACAAATTACAGATTAAATGTTCTTTATACTATTTTTTACGTGCAAATGTTTTAAAAAGGCTGAATAAGTCAAGTTACTGACTGTATTTAAATCTTGCGCACTATGAAGATAAAATCTGTTACCTGAGCACCGTTTAATTATTAATCAAGTGTAATGCAAGCACTGGAAGGTTTCCTCATTCGCGTATATTGTCTTTATTTTTGGTGAATTTAGGTTATGTTTTGAACTAACGATTTCAAACGTTACTGCTTATTTGACGTTTAATAAAACCAAGGTAAATTTTGAGAAAGAGGGGAGAGAGAGAGGAATAAGCTTCATTTTGAAGTATCATTTAAAATCTTCAGCAAAAATATAAATGGCTCCATTCACTAAGATAATAGGATAAGATAACATGATATGCAAGAATCAAAGAGTCAAAAATGGACATCTAGTGGGGAGACAGTTCTAGTCTGAGCTCTTTTATTTCAGTCTCTTCAAAGTAAGGTAACGTGCTAGAAATGGCAAAACGGAGCGCTGGTATGCCGTTATACGGCAGGATAAATGGCGAATGCCTCGGCGCATCGTAAGGGAAGACTTCACAGCAATCAGCTCAGAGTGGAGGGGTTGGGTTTCATCATCAAGGACTAGTTGCTACATCTTTTCCCATCGAAATCAACTTATAGTATGCAAAATGGTAATTTTTCATACATCCATAATTCACGTTGAATTAAACTTAATCAATTGGCGCTGGACAAACGGATAGTTTGTACAAGGCTTACCATATGTTGCATGTTAGATGCTGGAGGGGAGACTTTTTGACGCACATCATTGTGGTAATCCAGAAACAATTTCCTCTGTTCCGGTGTCAGTGCGCTCACAGTCAGGATACTTATCAAGCCGACGGTAGCCACAATATGGCAACATAATTTAAACTGCTGTTCCACCATACTTTATGATATAATAATGAAGATTTCATTAATATGTGATATAAATCTAACAAAAATTGCATCAAAATTTCACACATGTGACGAAAAAAGCATTATTATAAAAAGGAAATGTGAAAAATTATGAACATTCTTATGTTAGATTTCAAGCATCTATAAACATCCTGCATTAACTTCGCTGCATTTTCTAGGAATTTGCAGAAGGCTTTTCTAATTCATTCACTTATCATAGCCCATAAATGCAGCTTAAAGCGTATTTCAATGAATTTAATTTCGATTTCTTATTTTTAAATCCTAGCTGTGAATTCAAACTATATCAAACACCTAGTCAACATTTATGATAGGTACAAAAGTATGTTTTATTGACAAAATGCTTTTATATTCCACAGGCCCCTGCATGCTTAGTAATTACATATAAGAAAATTGTTGGATGCATTTGAATAGACTTTAGTAGATCGTAGTACGTTTTTTTTGAACAAACTAAATATTAGATTTTGCAAGGAAAAAACAATTGAATATTGCATTTCATCTAGAAAAGATAATGCGCCGCATTGTAGATGATAATGACCTAGCAAATCCTGTAGGTAACATGTTTGTAAAACAGGCTTACATCGTATCTAACCTGCTTTTGAGTTAGTTCTTTAGCACGCCTGCCCTTTTATTGGAATTTTTCTGAAATGGGTGTCACACACAGAGCATAATTTTATAATTTTATTTGACAGGATGTCAATTAAGCTGCGTTTTAATGACGGCATAAATTTCCCATCGTGATTGCAGTTGGAAGAGATTAGCAGTTTTATATGTTGTTACAAAATTTGATCGAATGTGCACTTAAATGCAAATTGCTAGGCATTTAGCCTGCCAACTGCCTCGGTGCAAGTAGAAACAACGGAAAGTCTTGTAAAATGACAAAAATGACACAATACGTTCTTAGTTTAAGGTAAAATATTATTATGATGGCAGTTGAGATGTATGTTGTCTTGTAAAATGTTAAAAGAAATATTGAGGTAGACATTTATATTTCACTCTTGACAGATACATAAAATATGTTAAGTTATCTTGTTATTAGTAATCGGATGACACATGTATGCAGTTTACTTTTTCCTAGGACTATCTGTACCATATACACAAAATTGTCGATGATTATTATGCGAAACAATTCTTATGCAAGAAGAAATGCGTAGATGATTTTTATATCACACGATTCACGCTTAAGTAATGCCAAACATATCTGCTTTAAAAATGAACATCGAATGTCATTGGAAAATAATTTATAACGTTGGAATGCCTTACTCAGATACTTATTTACGTCGGCAAAATTGCATTTGTGATTTCCAAGATTTGTCAAAACCTTAACAGCTTAAACTAGAAATAATTATCCCAAAAATGTTTTATATTAAAAAATATATGCATTAACAGCCTATCATCACCAGCATACCCAATCCCCAGTGTTGACCCACATGAGCCTAGAACTCGTGATCCGTTTGTAAGAAATCCAGTTTTCTTACTCACTGCACCCACTGAATCTTGTCAGTTTCCATCTGGAATATTAACAGTGGCAGATAAGAGTTCACCGATCAGTTACTGGGACTCATCCGTCCTGCTTGACCTGAGGAATCACACACAAACCTAAACCAGTAGTCCAACAACTGATAATTAAACGAACATTGCCATTTTTTAATATTCCAATGGAAATCACCAAGCCACTTAGGCTGCAAAACAGTGGGTTATAGCGTTGGACTTCTAACTGACAGTCCATGGTTTCGAGACCCAGGTGCCACAAAAGCTGGTGTGATTTTGTGATGAGGCCTTATAAGCCAAAAATAGCCATTCCGGTCTCTCTTGTTCTCGTTTGTCAATCACAAGTCACTTTGCAGCTGCGGGCAGTACTCCTGAGAGAGCCAGAATGCACAAGAAGGCAAGGTATTCTCTATTTTGATTGGAGAACGTCAATCTACCACATAAATGGCCATACTGGACCACCTTCACTACAAACATATGAGATGAGAGAATGCGATCGCTGGATCAAGAGCTTTTCCAGCCTGGTCAGGCAAAAAAAGCTTCTTGGTTTAAGCGATCGCAGATTCTTTTCCAGAGCAGCTTCCTGTAACTTCTGTCTTCACTTCTACCAATAATTGACGTTAATTATGCAGGAATAACAATAATACTGCTAAAATAAGCTAGAACCAAACTCTGTTTACCGGATCTATTGTTATTGCAACAGCTTTGATCTACTGAACGAAGACCTATCTACATGTATTGGATTTTTTCCATCTAATCCATATCTAAGTGGTTTTGCAAAGGGCAGCCTCGGGAATCAGGCACCTTTTATTTTGCGCTAACTGGTCTTGTGTGACAATCTCACCTACCCTTCTGTCAGAATTTCGACTGACATAAAATATTGTCATCAGCTAGACCTTAAACAAGGACAACTAGATTGTTTTCTGAAGACGTTTTTTTCATTTAAGTGGCTTTAAATACATTCATCACGAATATACTTACGTGCCCCGTATATATCTCTAATTTCGGCAAAAAGTACAGTGCAGTAGGCACGATTTATTGCCTCTGACGTTTTTTGATTACATGATTTGTGCCTGCCAGCTTAGACGCTGTCGATAACGAATATATTTTATACTAAATTTCAAAAATATTAATATCTATATAAACGTACACTGCCCCAAACATTATCGAGGACCAAAATCAAAACAGCTCTATTTACTCGACGTTCACCCCTCCTTCCAATTTAAGGGACCATAATTGTTCTCCACTCGCAGTTTTCGCCACAAAACGTGCCGCAATTACATTTCCACCTCCTATGTCAGTTTTCTTTTTGTCACTTTTTGTCCTGTCATGCCAATTGGTTTAGTTTGACTTTTTCAATTTTTCCTCCTTTCATTGCGTCTGATAATGGGTTGGCGTCACTTAGTTGAAAAAACAGGAGCACAACTCAATTTATTGCACAGAATCGGCTTGTCATCATAAGATTTTAAAGATAACAAAACCCTTCGTTGATTTAATGCTTGCACATATATGCTGAATGACATAAGAGCAAAATAAAAAGTTGACTGGAATGGGCATTTTTGGCTTATTGGTGGTCATAAGTTGGCGGTCACAATTGTAATAAATGCGTTGACAGTGTCATTTGATTTTATATCAATTGAAAACGTAACCAAACGAGTAAAACCGGAATAAATGTCAACGTTCAATATAAATAGGCTGAGTTTAAGTTCTCCACTTATACATATAGTAGATATGTGTCACCTAGTCAAAAACCACGTTGGTATTTGAATAGACCGACGGACTTCTTCAAACCCTAGGAAGGCCTTGGCCAACGGATTCCAGAAAGATAAGTAACAATTTCTATTTGGCTAGCGAATTTCTATCTTCGTTTTCAGATGACGTGAACACAAAGGCCTTACTTTTAATTAATAACTCTTAATCGAGATATTGATTTAACACAACGTCGTCCACCTAATGAAATTCCTGATAATTTCGTATGGATAACCTATGGACATCACTTAGACCCACCCTTCACTTGCCACCTCCAGTAGCTCAATTAACACAAAAATAACAATCACGTCAGGCGACCGTTGAGAAATGAAATTTAACTAAAACCTTCGACGTTAAATAACTTGATTCCACATCAAGTATATCTTTTTTTTACATATGTTCTGATAAACAATGACTTAAAGTGTGTGGGCCATATAGATTTTTCTCGGGCAAATGTCGGGATTTTTAATAAAAAGTTTATATTTTAATTTGCTTATTTACTCCGACCAGTTGGCAAATCGATTCCAAGGAATTCGAATACATTTTAAAGCCACAGAATAGTATTTGTAATTTCAGTTTCTTTTTTTTGAGATCAGTAAATTCGTCTACCTTTGAACTCCCTAGTTGATAAATGTGAGATATTTTGAAAAGGCAACGTCAACAATGTCAGAAGAGAAATCAAATCCTGTACAAGTAAATGCAGGCGTTCATTTGCAAGTAGTATTCGCATTTTCAACAAACCAGCGGCCTTGAATTAGTGGATCGCAAAGAGCAACAGACAAACATAATTTATTGCACCTACGCTGATATATCTTCTGTGTGTTTGTCGCTCATTAGGGTCAAGAGCTTCGCACCGATATTCATGAACAAAAATTGTTTTTCGATGCATACGCAATCAAGTGTGACCACAAATTCAATTGTGATCGTCCAGAGGTCGTAGTCATGGCAAACAAAAAATGAGCGAAAAAATTTCTCGATTATTCATAAATTACTGCAGTTAAAATTAACCACCATGTTGACCTGCATACGCAAAATTATGGCCTTGGATAACGACTTTATTACTCCTAAAGTTATCGCCACAAACCACCGATTATCTAGGCGTCTGCAGTTTAACTGATCCACAGGAAAGGGAAACCTTATTGCTCCTTCGTCACCCCTCACCTGCCCTCAGACACCTATCCTGACGTTTCCTGACTTTTCCAAACGCCCAATGTCAATCTGTTATTTTCGCTAACTGGTCTTTCGTGACGATCTGACCTTCCCTCTTGTAGGGATTTCGACTGTCATTAAAAAATTGCCATCAGCTAGAAATTGCATGAGGACAACTATATTGTTTTCTGAAGAAGTCTTCTTTATTCATTTAATTGGCTCGGAATGCATACCACCAGTAATCTACTAACTTGTATCGTACTTTTGGCAAAAAGGATGGAGCATTAGCCACGATTTGTGTCATTAAACGTTTTTTAATCACATACCTTGCGCTCATCAGCTGGGATGCTGTCGATAACAGATATTTTGCAATAGAAAATATACTTTATATATATATATATATGGCACAGATATTACCGTACATCCAACATAGTTACTAGCTCTAAGCACAGACACGTGTTTCGCCGATATTTTTGCTGCGGTTTCTGGTATATGCACTCCAGAGAATAATCAAGGAAATAATTTCTTAAAATTATTAAGTGCAAGACATGGAGTCAGATGATACGAACATGATCTTTTAGGTTCAGACCCGAAATTTCAATGAACATTTGGGTCAAGGACAATCAACCACTTTGGAATAAAAACGTAATGCCCATTCTACAAACAAGAAATACTACAAGTAGAAGGAATCCTATATGGCACAGATATTATACCGAACTTCTGACAAAGTAACAAGCTCAAAGGCTTTTATCTAGAACCTATGTTGGAAGAACGGTATAATATCTGTGCCATATAAGATTCAAAAAAACTTGTAGTACTACTTGTTTGTAGAATGGGTATAATGTGGTTATTCCACAGTGGTTGATTGTCTTCGACTCAAATGTTTATTGAAATTTCGGGTCTGACCCAAAAAAGGTCATGTTCAAATCATCTGACTCCATGTCCTGGGGGACCCACTGAAGAGCCGAACCCCTCGTTGCTGCGTCACGCAGCAGCAGAAACATTGGTGAAACACGTGTCTGGCCTTTTAGCTTGTAACTTAATCAGAATAACAGTATAATGAATGTGCCAAATAAGATTCATATTACTTGAAGAAGTACTTGTTTGTAGAATGGGCATTACGTGGTAATTCCACAGTTGTTGATTGTCTTCGACCGAAATAATCATTGTAATTTCGGGTCTGATCCTAATAGGACATCTTCGAATCATCTGACTCCATGTCCTGCACTTGCTTATTTCAGAAATTATTTCCTTGATTATTCTTTGGACTCCATCTACCAGAAACCGCAAAGAGAACGCTAGGGGACCACTGAGGAGCCGAACCCCACGTTGGTAGGTCACGCAGCAGCAGAAACATCGGCGAAACACGTGTCTGGGCTTTTTGCAAGTATCTATGACTGAAGGTGTGGTGGCACGCCCAGGGGCGGCTTCGGCCGCGCCAGCCACCTGCGCCCTCTCCCATCTCCGGTCTTCTTGACTCTGTCTTGACACCGGACTCAGGTGGGGGAGGAGGATAGAGTGCGGTAGCTGCAGCGCAAGGCTACTATTACTTAAAACTAATTCACGCGCAAGTCACCGTCCCTGCACCACCTGGTGTGGAGCATACGGTGGACCTCGTCAAAATCGACGGTCGAACTGCCATGACTGAAGTACGGTATAATATCTGTGCCATAAAAGATTCATTCTACTTGAAGAACTACTTGTTTGTGGAATGGGCATAACGTGGTTATTCCACAGTGGTTGATTGGGATCGACCGAAAATTTTTATTGAAATTTCGGGTCTGCCTTAAAAGGTCATGTTCGAGTCATCTGAATCCATGTCCTGCACCTAATAATTTAAGAAATTATTTCCTTGATTATTATCTGGACTACATATACCAGAAACCGCATAGAGAACGCTGGGGGACCCACTAAACGAGCCGAATCCCACGTTGCTGTGTCACGCAGCAGCAGAAACATCGGCGAAACACGTGTCTGGGCTTTTAGCTAGTACCTATGTCGCAAGTACGGTATAATATCTGTGCCATATAAGATTAATACTACTTGAAGAACTACTTGTTTGTAAAATGGGGAATAACGTGATTATTTCACAGTGGTTGATTGTTTTTGACCCTTATGTTCATTGAAATTTCGGGTCTGACTTAAAAGGTCATGTTTGTATCATCTGAATCCATGTCCTGCACTTAATAATTTCAGAAATTATTTTCTTGCTTATTCTCTGGACTCCATATACCAGAAACCGCATAGAGAACGCTGGGGGACCCACTGAGGAGCCGAACACCTCGTTGCTGCCTCACGCAGCAGCAGAAACATCGGTGAAACACGTGTCTGGCTTTTTAGCTAGTATCGTTTACGGAAGTTCAGTATAATATCTGTGCCATATACGATTCGTACTACGTTTAGTAGTTTTCGTTTGTAGAATGGCATTACGTGGTTATTTCACAGTGGTTGTTTGTCTTCGACCCAAATGTTCATTGAAATTTAGGGTCTGATCATAAAAGGTCATGTTGTAATAATCTGACTCCATGTACTGCACTTAATAATTTCAGAAATTATTTCCTACATTATTCTCTGGAGTCCATATACCAGAAACCGCATTGAGATCGCTGAGGGACCCACTGAGGAGCCGAACCTCTGGTTGATGCGTCATGCAGCAGCAGTAACATCGGTGAAACACGTGTCTGGGCTTCGAGCTAGTACCTATGTCGGAAGTATGGTATAATATCTGTGCCATGTAAGATATATATATACCATGGGGATACCATGTTTGGAAATATTTTGCCTTTTTAACCGATTTTAACCCTGAATACCATAGGTCATTCGATACATAATGCTGGCATAGGGCACAGGTTGTTAATGTGCAGGGTCTAGCAGATGTTCCATAATCATTTCCTTGAACCCTGGTTCACAAAGGCATCATTACTTACGTGTTTTTGCCACTGATAACCGGGTAGTATTTGAACCCTGAATAAATACACACCGATTCCGAAGAAGTCTGTAGCAACCTGCCCGAAATCTCTTAAATCCTTCCTTATGTGGTCTTGTCTCTTTATTGTGCGAAAATAAATGTATTCCTCGCTAACGAAGACTGCATAATAAAATGTATTTTCTGCCTTATGTCCAGATTCTAATTATTATTTATCAATAACCATTGTTTCCTTAGCACTTTGCTTTTAGCAATTCGTTGGCGCTGAAATCTTACACAGAAAATTAACCAGGAGCATGTCTCCCCGGACATATTGCCCTAAAATCGTTAAATCTTATTGCTTTTTAATGCTTAAGGTATTTTAAGATAGATTTTAGTTAAAATAAAAAGCAAAATGTGCATAATTGTTGACTTCCGTTTTCTTTTCCATAGACAGGAATACTTTGCACTTCGTTTTAAATACGACTATTTAAATAACGTTAATTAATATTTACCAAACCTTAAATAAACAAATATCATTTTTATGCTTTCACTGGTTCATATTGGTATACGAATACGTGCAGCATGAAAGGTCAAATACACCACAACAACTAACATCATAGTCAATGCCTACAGATTAGGCCCAGACCATCTGTGCAAGAGAACTCGTTTATAATCTTAATCAAAAATAATCAAGAGCTTGGATATCTTTCCAGTAGGTTGACGTATGTAGTCCAGGTATGGAATTCCACAAATAATTTGCAACTTAGGTATTGCGGTATTTTGGTATGAGCTGATGTGAACGGGGCGAGCTTTTGTTTCCGTACCGTTCACTTATCAGCTGAACCTATTAAAAATATGATCTTTAGAAAATAGTGTTGAAAACAAAGAGTCCACTGTGACATAAGTAGTCTGACAGCAACGTTTGTAAATTTCATATTATGACCCATGTTAGCTTGGTGTTTCTTTCCGAGACTTGACTTGCCCCAATTGCAATGCTCAGTTGCAAACTATTGAGGCTGGTCATTCTATTGCTTCTAAGGGCGTCATTTAACTGACTAAGGTATTTGCGTCAGCAAATATGAGATAAGGCCTTCGGGATTATCCGATAAGCAGCAGCATCAAGGATGAATAAGGTAAGCTAACAGGTCGTAACAAATTAGACTAGAACAAGTAAAAAAAGTTTAAATTTCCCAAGCATTGTGATAAATGCGTGATAATTAAGCATCCTGAGACAGGCATTTTATGTAACATATTGTTTTAAGTGCAATAACCTCCGCCCTCCATAAGCCTCCCTTAACCTCGTCCTGAGCACTTATCCACACCCAGCTAGAACTGAGTCAAGTAAGGTCTCCACTAGAGGCAATATAACTTTTGCTTCGCCTAATGCGGTCATAGATAAATAATGCCGACTCTGCTGATTATAATCTATGTTGGTTCTTAAGAAAGTGCAGTTTGTAAATAATACGCCCAGTCTGCGTGCATCACCCGACTATGTGCTTGCATTTGTTGATGGAAATGCCTAAATCACAATCTTATCCTCAGCCTGCACATTTCGCTGACGTATGCCATTACACAGTTCAGCGGAAACAGCCTGTTCCGTGACCTTGACCACGTACGAAAGTGGCGTCCCGAAGACGACGTCTCTAAAGCCTGCTTGACGAATGTGGGGCGAAAAGATCAGGCATTTATTCACTCAGCAATTGGCTCACACCAATATTTATTCATGTAGTTAAATGTGGCTACACCGTAAATAGTTCTTTAATAATTATCTTTTAAAAGGGCTTTTAGTTAATTTAGCGAGAAGTTGCAACTTATGAAAATTCAGATAATAAATACCGTGTTATTTTTTCAGTAGGTTTCAAATATATTATTAAGATTTCTAACCACAACCTTATCGCCGTAGGTTTACCTGGCTGGTTAAAATAAAGTTAAAAGTATGTTTATGGTTACTTATGCTTAAACTTACAACTTTCTGTTGACTTACGGATGATTAATTTCCCATTTCCCAGGCTTTGGGAATTACCTCATTTTCTGTGCGGGTGGCGAAGTGGGACCTCTCTTGACTGGCACTGGCGTTAATGCTCAGGATGTATCAGGGTTGGTTAAGCGAGCACAACAACGACCATTGTTGTGCCAATTCCTGAAGTTGAGTGTCTGAGCACTGGCAAAACCCCGAACAGAGCAAATAATATCTGATTAAAATCCGGCCAGCATACATTGTGGCGGCAGGTTTCTGTGCTACCAATTGTATTATTCAAGGGACACAATATCTTAAAAATACTGTACAATTTTGGTCAGTATTCAACAGATAAATGGCGTTTTCCTTAGACTGATAATGTACTTATCACTTTAAATGCACCTTAAGTCTCAAAAACTGTTTCAAATAAGCTTCAAATATATTCCAGGTGAGTTTTCGAATTTTGTTTGTTCTAGATTATTAATAAATTTTTTTATTATATTATACTTATTTACTTATTATTTTGATTTCGTGATCATTTTACGCACACGTGTTTGTCTGAACTATGGTTATCAGGTCATCTCTACAGTACGCTGCGGTAGGCAACTCGCCTTGAAGCGTTAACCGAACGGCAAACTGTCAATTCTAGGTTTTCTTTCACCAAATTGTCACTCGATCTTCAACAAAACTCATGATATGGAGTTAATTTTGTTTAAAAAAAGAACATGGTAAAACTTAAGTGATTTGTCTTAAAGAGATATGGTTTAACAGTAACATTGACGCACAGCTTATTAGCCCCCGTCTTTCTGTTGCTTTCGAGCAGATCGCAAATCTTCATCCTCCAGTCAAGCCGGTGGGGTGGCTATATTGGTCAATAAGGATTGGTGTATTAACTGTTAGTTCTTATTTTCGTACTCTGAAGATTAAATAGATGATATTTCTGTCATATGTTAGCCCCGTTTTTTAAAAATATTTAAGGGCATTTTATTTGTTAGTATTTATATTCCCCTACCTACCTGTAAAGGCGCAATTATACCTTTTTTGACTTTCACAAAAACTTGCTTTATTGTCCTGTGAGCAACTTATTATCATATATGGTGATTTAAATCGTGAGAATAGTCGTCTGTTTACGTTGTTACGCTTTGATGACCTTGCTTCCTTCAATACTCGCGCTGATGCCCCTCTTGATTAAATTTTGCCCAACCTACACAAGTGTTTTGCTTGTTAAGAACACAGATCCATTGTCCAGTTCCAATTATTCCGCTTCTATAAATGCGCTGCTACTCAAACCTGAAAGGAAAAATTAAGGTTCGCGACACATCCCATGAAAACATTTGCGTTCTCCAGACTTGTATATCGTACGCTTTCCTCGTCTTACTCGGCCAGTCCAATTTCGAATCGTGCTCCAGTTTCCTTAAAATATTTTAAAAGAAATTTTGAATATTTTTGTCCTCCTTATATATGATATCGTTATGGTCTAAACTGACAGGAGCTCTTCTCCCTATCTTAAATGTAAAAAACGCAGAAAAGAACTACTCTGCAAGTTAGGCCTTTGTTGCATTCTAAAGGATGTTAACATCTTAATAAAAATAAAAATTTTCAGACTTAATGATTTGTTTGTTAGTCAGCATTTTGCCTCTCCACCTACATCTTCTTTTTTGCCTACCTTTGCTGAACACTTGATAAATCTTAAGCGTCTCACTGGTCAATATGGTAAATTGGCATATTTTGATGCTGAATTAGACCATCTAAATGAACATTTTATCCATACCTCTACTGACTCCTATCCCCCCTCAAAACAAACCTTTCGCTTCTACCTAAAATTATTTTCCTCTGTCAGTGACAACAGTGGAGAAACACCTAAAAAATGTCTGTGGTTCAACTGCTGCGTAGCCGGATAACGTCTCAACATTTGTTTTAAAATATGGCCCCCCTTTAGATTGCCCTCTATTTTAACGCACCTTATAAAAATATCCATTAATGGGTCAAGGATTGCTGATATTTGCCACAATCACTCTTATCGCTAAAAAGTCCATTAATGTTGGTCCTTAGTCTTTCCGTCCAATCGCCTGCTCTTTAGCTTTACTAAAGATTGCTGAACGAGTCACTCTCGAGAAAATTTAGCCATTTTCCTCTAGAAGCCGTTGCCAATGTGATACATTCGGCTCTGCAAGATTTAGTTAAGGGCTGCCGTGCGTACACATGCGCGTATCTTCAGCACCATCTCACGACATCTCCTTCTCAATAAAACATCCACGTGTGGCTATCCCGACTGGGTTGTCTCTTAGTTCGAAGACTATTTTACTTCCCGCGCTCAATTCTTACAATCCAACAAGTAGCAATCTTCTGTCCTTCCAAACAACTGCGGTGTTCGTCAAGGTGCAATCCTATCCCCTCACCTTTTCTTCCTTCACACTGATGATTTGAGATCAACAAACGACTGTCTGTACATCGAATAAGCTGACGATAGGGTTGTTGGTCGTCATCTAAAAATTCTGACACATCTCCGCCCTCTGAAGGAGGGTCTGTACCATGTCTCAGCTTAATCGTCAGATAATGATCTTCAACTCAACCATAAGAAATCTGTCCAATATTTTTTTCCCTTGTGACCCTCCCATAGTTCTGAATCTTCAGCTATCCTTCCCAACTAGGTTTCCTCTTTCCAGTACTTTGGCGTTACTCTGACATTCCATAGTTGATTCTTCAAACATATTTATACTCTTTTTGCGAAAATTCGTAAGCATCTATATTATAACCACCGTTTACGTTGCTATCACACACCTCAAGCCCTTGTCTGATGATTTATAGTGGCGTGTATTCTTCAAATCATCCTTTATTTTTCTCCTGGTATTGTTCCAGCTTTGCTAAAGAAGGAATTTTTGATCTGACAGCATATCCTTTGAATGCTCTCTACTGCTGCGGGTGTTTTTTTTACTCTGTTAGTAGATTCGATAACAAAACGGCACTTCAGAACAATCTAACAATTTGCTGAGCGAATTCTTAATGATGTTACCTATTCCCGCCAATCTGAGCTAATTACCGTGAAGTCTTCTCGTCCGATGCGCTGAGGCTTTTGTTATGTAGCTTGCCGTACATCGGCAAATCAGCGCTCTGTTTTGCCATTTTTATCACGTTACGTTACGTTTTAAGAGACTGAAATACAGAAGCTGAGCTTGGAACTGTTCCCCTACAAGATATCCATTTTTAACCCTTTGATTGTTGTATAGTGTACAACTTATCCTATTGTCTGATTGAATGGAGCTATTTTGCTGAAACTTTTTATTGATACTTCAAACTAATGCGTATACCTTTTTCTATCCATCTCTTCTGAATCACGTTATATACCTTCGATGGCTGTTTAATGTTCAAATAAATACATCAATTAAGGAAGTTTTTATCTGTTTTTTTATCATTAATCAAGTTTACGTTAGATTTATCTATTCTCCATCCCAATTACTTTATAATCTTTTTAATTGCAGAAATTCACTTAATATCATTTTTTTATTTTTGTTAAATATACAATATCAACCGAAAAACTTTTGAAAGATTAAGTGATTGTTAATTAAATATGCTGGATTCTATTCTCAACGAGCAACGAAAACTGAGGCCATAACCGGAATAATGAGCTTTTCTAGGATCTGAGTGACAATCAATACAACGCTGGCTAAAATTACGCAATTGTGGATTTACAACATATGAATTTTACTTACAAAACCGTGCTGCTATTTTAAACTTTCATTTTAAGCAATGGATTGCAAGCTTATTCTTATTAATTGAAGCAAATTTTGAATCAATCATCAATTTTTTGAACACGGCCTAATATATATCCAACGGCCATCTGACAAGGCTCAGAAGCTGGAGCACAAGTTTGTTTTCTCCCCACCAATCTGACAGCCATACGATTTTTTCTATTAACCTGCATGTTTGATATAGTAACACGGCGATTTAAGATTAAGGCCTGATGAGGATTTTCGGAAAGCTGGCTTATACGGCCCGAATTGACTTTGAATTTGGCATGGGAAATTTTCACAACGCAAAAGTAAGAGTGTTCTTATGTAAAAGGAAGTGAAAATGGATTAAGGCCAAATGTAATACGTCATTATCATTAGATGCAGCTGGTCATAACGTTAGCAAACTAATATATGAGGTGTCAATACAAATAATAATAAATTATTTAAATCTGCTAAAATACGAATAATTATAATTATACTCATACGGCATTATGCATTAGTTAAAAAATTCAAAAGGACAGCTAGCTCACATATTTTGCTTTCAAACGATAAGTAAGGCGTCTCATTCCAACTTCAACTGAATAATATGCAAATCCGCAAAAGCTTAACATTAAAAATCAGCGCCACTTTAATTTTATATTTTTATAAGTCTGAACCCTAATCCTTGCGTAACAGTATTTAAATTACAAACACGGGACTAATATTATTTGATCATACATTCTTTTTTAAAACATGTGTCCTTAAAGATGCCGGCCTCGCTGATTAACGGTTAACCAGTTAAATGTGTACAATTTTTTTTCATTTATTTTTAAAAATGTTTGAGTCTTTAAGGATATTTGGAGATAATGATTATATAGAAAATAGCTTTGCTGAAGAAGTAAACAAACTTGCACATATTTTCTTCGTTTAATTAAATTGTTTGTTAAAAAAGATTAATTTTTAATATTCGAATTGACAAGCGATATTTTCTTGCTATTGTGGTAGTTTTGGCATTTACAGCGTGTCGTGCGACATTTCAAGCCGTTTTGTGCATATTATGTTCATGCTAGAAGCTTATTGTATTTATTCAGGGGCGCAAAACACCAATGGGAAATCATTTTGACCTTTAGGGAGTTAACAGGCCTGTTTAAATGTCGAAAGTAGACCCCATTCTTTTCTGCAAAGTTAAATAAAACAGCGCCTAATTAGTGTACTGAAAGAACATTATAATACTTAATTGCTCTGAATGTATCTTAACGCCATTCTGAGGTGTTTGACGTTAGAGCACATTTAGATAAACGTTCCTTTTACGCAAAAACTGCCGCGTCAAGTTAAATGCTTGCTATTATTAAACTTTATTGCCAAAGAACGATGATTTTCGCAAGAACTACGTCAAAATATATGTACACCTTCAGTATGCCCTCATCTTAGAGTTTTTGTTAGCAAGCAGGTAAGTCTAGGAAGGACGCCCTAAAAGAATGTGTGGACGGTGCATGTACACTAAACAATTTAAAACACTCATTGAAAGATTATGACATAATGGCCTGTTTTAATTTTGCTAATTTTACTGGTAGAGGTTAACCAATACTCTCTGTTTTTGCGTTAACTTACGATAGAATCCAATTTCAATGTATAATATTAATATGTTATATCATATATTCTTAAAATGAGAAGCACAGTTTTAGATTTAAGTATACCCTTTAAAACCAAAACGTTAGCAATATTTTGAAAATTACTTTGTATTTGGTCATTCTATCACGAGTGGCTTCCTGATTGATAACCCTTTATGAACTCCCTTCCCATCTGTAGGGATTTAAAGGCGCAGATGACATGACGCAAATGGATGTATTATTTTAATATTTGTTCCATTCGAATGGCCGAATGCTGCCACGGAACTGTTGGAGACGACCTTAATATTAAATGTCTGTCACGGATGTGCCCAGTTTCTAAATAAACCTGTCAATAATATATTGATTGGCGTTCTAAATCTCTTGACCTCACAGTTATTGTGTGTAACTGAACTGCATGCAGGTAATGAAACCTTATTTGAGTCAAGGATTTAAGTTTCCATAACAGCCTACGATAAGTTTAAATCACATAAGGCAGATTTAAGAGCCAAATGTCTTACACGTCTGCTCGGATTGCACATTATATTTTCCGGACAATCTTTTCTAAATTAACATATTAACGTGAATAGTCTTCCATCTTGCTTGCGGCAGTTCAGAAATTGCGTTGGTGAAACGCGGTTCATGCAGTTGTTTGAATTTGGCTGCAAAGGAAAGTATGAAGCCACTTTAGAGAATGCAAAATTTTGTTAAAAATTACTTTCCTAATTAATAAAAATAATGTTATCCCTGCGAAAACATAATTATTTTGATCGTCACTCATGAAGTTAGACAGTGAACATCGCCTTTTGTTTAAGCTAGGCTAAAATACACATATAGAAGGTAGGGGTTTTTCTTTCAAGCTACGAAAACAATTTGCGATGAACCGAGGTAGGAGTACGCGTCTGTTTAATGGTCCTTAACCTTCTAGTATATAGAACGATTAGTGCGTTGAAATATGCACTTTCTTTGTTGATAATACCTTTATGGAGATCGTAATATTGATCATTATTAAGTAATATTGAATGTTAACTGTGGAAAATGTAATCAGTTTGGGATAAGTAAAGAATAAACATATAATACAAGCTTAAGCACACAGTAAAATAGTACTTAAATATATATATAGTATATTTTTACAGAAGTAAAGCAGAAAATAACTATTTAAGCATATTTTATAAAACTAAGACTTGTAGTGAAGTTTCCTTAACACATATGGCAAAGACTTATTTGTACAGTGCATTTCAAGTGATCTCGTTTTAAATCGGATTGTTCGCCTTAGGTTGCGTTTTCTTAGCTGCATTATCTTACATGGTTGCTATAATCATATAATTGTGACACATAAATAATTGTCAGGTATTTAAAAATAATGATCCATTTTCAACTACTCGTGTTAATCATTATGTGTTTCTAAAATATACGGTTCAGTAAAATAGCTTAATATGCTGTTCACGGACCTCTTTTGCTTGGGAGTGGTGCCCCCTTAACGGGCCACTTGGTAGATTCGTTGGACCAACATGGGGGCCACATCAGGGCACGGCAACCTATATTCGGGTTACGCTCCCATTACAAATGCCGAACATGGGGATGGGTGTGTTTGCACGCCTAGGGGCGGCTGGGGCCCCTAGACCCCGGCCGCACCATCCACCTGTGCCCTTTTCCATCTATGGTCTTCTTGACTTCATCTTGACACCAGGCTCAGGTAGGGAGGATGAGAGCGTGCGGTAGATGCAGCGCAAGGCTACTATCATTAAAAACTAATCGACGCGCAAGTCACAGTCCCTGCACCACCCTTCCATGGAGCATACGGTGGAAATCATCAGACAAGGACGGGAAAACTCTCTATGCTTGGAAGTCGGAAGACCCATATAACTTCTTAATTTTGCGTATTAACAAGAATGTGATAAATTATTAATCTATTCACCATATGGGAAGCACAGTTACTACCTACAGGCCCAGATAGGTGTTTCGCATAGATTTTGCCACTTCGTAGATAAAGCTGTAAGGGGTTCGGCTCATCATGAGTCCCCTGTCACTTTCTGTGTGCTTTCTGGTGGATAAAACTGTGAGGCATTTTCATTCTTTTAATTCCCACTGAAATTTATATGTAATTTCAAGTCCATCAGTTTATTTAACGGTCTGTAAATGCAGACTGAATGTGGATGTGAATGGTTGGATCGAAATCCATCAGCCACTGTGGGACAAACGCGTAATATTCACAAGCTCCCAACAGGAAGTCAATTGTATAAAATATTAAAGTTTACACCATACCGGCAGCACACATGCTATCTACAAGCCCAGACAGCTGTTTCGCTGATGTTCTGCTGCTGCTGGCAGCTTGCGAATATTATGTAGTTAACTGCAATTGCTGGTGGATTTCGGCCCCCAAATATTCATATCAAATATCATTCTGCGTCTGTGGACCCTCGAAAAGCTGATCTGCTCCAAGTTGAAATTTAAATTCTTTAGAATTTCAAAAACCTAAAAGTGACACCTTGGCGAACGGGAACAGCTGACCTCATATTTTTTTGAAACCCATTAAATGAAATAGCATAATGCGTTAAATGTTGTAACAGAGTCTGAAAATAGTAGTAATTAACTCACGCTTCATAGATATTTCAAGAATAATTTTCCCTTAAAAATAATGTATCATTCTATTCGTTTTAGGAAAATATATAAAAAATTAGAGAATATCAGTGTCTTGTGTTGTTGATGCGCTATTGAGACGATTGATGAAAACATATTATACTCAACCATACATTTCAAATGCAAAAAAACGGATAATTGGCAGTGTTAAATAAAAAATGCCTCGAAAAATACGGTACATTTGAAGTTTTTTGCAGAAGATGCAGTTTTAATGACGTTTGTCCGTGCCAAACTGCAAATTAGTTCCACAAATATACGCTTGCCAAAGCCTGAAGGGAAAAATATAAAAAAGCTTTTTATTTGTCTTATTTCAATGGATGAAAGGTATTAGCCATCAGAGTACAAAGTATATCGAAGTTATATGAAGATACGTTTGCGGAAAAAGCCTTAATCTTTGTGAGATGATGTGGTTAAAGAGATTGATAAATTCTTAAATATAAAAAAGCCGAAAGCAGAAAAAATCCGGCGAACGAATTGGGCTACTAAGTCAACGCCAACCCTGACAAACTTCGGTATGATAAACATAGATATGCCGCTACATGTTTGTCTATCAACGATACATATTATCAAAACAAGTACAAGAAAAGCTAAATCAGCCTCAGCCCCCGGTTGACTTTTAAAACCGGTCTCAGGTGAATGAGGATGAGGTGAGCGTGGTTGATGAGGTGTAAGTCTCTGATCAGTAAAATATAATTTCCAAGGATGTTGTCATCCTTGAGTCCAACATAATGTAGCCCACACAGTGGACATCATCGAAAGTCAAATGTTTGTTACTGTCGCAGAAGGCACACAATATATTTGGCTAAGGTTAATTTCGAGCTCATATAAAATGGCCCCGTCGGATCTCCTGAAGCAACGACGCTACGGAGGGAAAACATTATTTGCTATTGTGTAAGTTATTCAACCGAACGAATAATTAAAATAAACCTTTATCTATGAGACCTGACCATTGCTTTTACAACTATACAATTACAAAGGACGATACCGATCTCCGGAAGATCTCGATAGATAAACTGACGCAGTTTGCCAGAAGAAAATATTACTTCTTCTACATATATTTTAAGTGGATTATTATAAAAATATAGAACGCCCATTTTATGTCAATGGCAAAGATATATGTGATTTATAGTACGGTTAGTCCCATAACATATCACGTAAAGGTGATCAATTAAACCCTTATTAATCACATCTTAAGGTAGTAGAGGACCATTAAACTTTGTACAACATGGGGTTGATAGATTTTAAGTACGCACAATGACATTATGAATCAGCCCTTACGGTGATTTATTGTAAAAGTTATGTTAATTATATTGCCTGCAGGACGCATGCTAGCCTGCAGGCCCACAGTCCTATATGGGTTCAATTTATATTGCTTTAGCTTTATGCCAGTAAGATTTAAAAACTGTTAACTATAAGCAAAAGTGCGTGTTTAAGGTCTGTTTGCAATGAAATTCAATAGGCTGGGGTAAAATGGTGTGGTATTTGCAGATAATGTCCTTGAAGGTTTTTCTCCATCCTTAAATCGATTGAATAATATCTTGGACAGTAGAATTTATGCCATGGCATGGGAATAAAAAGTAAGTTTGATGAAAATCAGTTGTGCTGACGTAGTAGGCACTGCAAAGTTGCTGTGGTGCGAGCCTATTCCAATTTGCTGTCGGTAATTAGGCATATACAGTACGTGCCCTATCTCATGGATTTCATGAGAAAATGCCGGTTGTGCGAAATAAGCCCATATGGAGTCCCCTAAAGTTGTACAGCAGTAAAGAACCCACCATTCTTAAAATGAAGGCAAAATGTGGTTTAAAAATAAATATTATATTGTTAAGAAATAGTAATTTTTAAAAAGTGGCAAATTCTGAAAAGGTGAGCTTTCGAGTTACTTAACTAAATTGACGTTTTAAAAGTACAGGATGATTGTCAATGTAAGAAAACCAGTAAACTAAACACAACAACAAGAATTTCTTTTTAAAAAAATTGTCATCCAGATTTAGTGCAATGAAAAGTATGGTCGGCAGTTCGACCGTCGATTTCGACGAGGTCCACCGTACACTCCAAAACAGGGTGGTGCAGGGACGGTGACTTGCGCGTGAATTATTTTTAAGTGATAGTAGCCTAGCGCTGCAGCTACGGCACTCTCTCCTCCTCCCCCACCTGAGTCCGGTGTCAAGACAGAGTCAGAAAGACCGG
>WEDG01011667.1:0-15741 GCA_017591395.1 Schistocephalus solidus
TACAAAGCATGCAAACACTACCACATGGAAAACAAGGAGACAGTGTGTGCTATTCTCTTGACAGTGGGTGACTTCAAACCGTTGACTCATAAGGTTGGTGCAAGATTATTCTCTGCAAAAGGAAACAATATTCCTTGTAAATAACCTGCCTGGTATATCTAGAGCGATTCGTTTAAATAACACTTTTGCGTGGTTGCTCTTAATTTGAAAAACTGACATCAAATATGCCTAAATGCCCTAGTCTTCAGTGTGTTCTTTGCAGTTTTCCAAGGTTTCACTCGTGTCTTATTTGGAAAAAAACAAACTATTCTCCACTTTACATTACTCATGCATTATTTTATATCCGAGATGTCAGTTTGTTGCCCCTTTATGTTTTTCACTGAAATTTTGGCAATAGTGGACTAATCTTTGGGCTTCATTTACTAATAAATCTAATTCACTTACATATGGAGCTCAGGGGCTTGGAATGTTTATCTACATGAAGTAATAGATGCATATTTCGGCAAAGACATGGGAAACTGGAATAGCCATTTCTGGCTTATTAGCCGTCATCAGCCAGTCCTACTTCACCCCAGGCTGAGCATCACCCGAGCATCGAACCCATGACCTGTTGATCGGAAGTCCAATGCTCTAACCATTGTGCCCCGAGCTCGCTGTCTTGCCGGTTTAGCTTTGGAATATTGACTTGCATTCATTGATTACCGCTCACCAATCGCTAACAGAACTCACGCTTTCCGTTCTGCCTTAATGTTCACTCTCAAGCACCGCCAGCAGGCGCACAGTGGCTAGTAGTAGATGATGCAGATGAATACTGCCCGCAAAGACCAGGGAGACTGAGATGGTAATTTCTGGCTTTTTAGCCGTCGTCATCTAGTCATACGCCACCCCAATGATAGAAAGGTCAGTTTAAAGATTGTTTGCTGTCTAGGTGGCTAAAAATACACTACTGACATGCTTTGAGGTTTAATCGAAGAAAAATTACATATACACCAGTTTTTACTTGTGTATCTCAGGGCTCCGTTCTCGGGTCATAAAGGTTCTTGACCTATGTTAATGTTTGTGCTAATAGACCGGACATGGAGGGAGCCATGTTTGCAGACTTCATGAAAATACGACAAGCGGGCAAATGGAAAATGATGACCGGATTGTTCAAGAGGGAATTAACAGCCTATGTCCGTTGTCTGATAAAGGCTTGCTTTATTTTACCTTTGAGCATTGTGTCGCACTTGGCCTCAAAACGAAGAAGGCGAATGCAGTGGGCGATTCTCGTCAGTGCTTCCTTACCGGAGGAAGTATTTTGAATGCAACTGAAAAAGGGGACCTCGAAACACGATTTTTCATTTCTGAAGCCCTTTTTCTCCACATAGCAAGCTGATCAAATGGCAACCTTGTTCTTTTCGCCATTAAAATAAATTTCGTAGTTAAATAGAATAAATTATTTGAAAACGTATGTTAGGAATTTATCCGTTCGCAACTGGAATATGGAACTCCGGCCTACCACTCATCGTTTATCAACACTCATTTTCCTAATTTTATTTCGTCCTTAATGTTTATTTTGACAGTGCCTTCCCGGTGCTTACCAAATATAAGTTTAAAAATTCGAAAAGAAGATTATGATCTACTGAAAATGGTTCAAAGGAGGCCAAAGAAAGTTTTGAATAGTCTACGGTCCTAGTCATACAAACAATCACTTGACACTGTTTTCTTTGATAACAGGCAACTCAGAGATCTCATACCTAAAACTCTATCCCTGAGTTATAGGCAGTTGTGCGGAGACTTGATACAAACCTTCCGTATCGTGAGTGGTTTGGATTGCGCCCTCCTGTGTGATGACTTTTCCTAACATGCCACTGCGACTAAGCTCCGAGGGCATCCATTCAAACTGCGAGTGCCCCAAGGAAGAGTGAATGTGAGGAAGTACTTTTTCTCCAATCGTGTCGTGGAACCGTGGAATAGACTACCTGAGACGATTTTAATATCCCAGTCTGTGGAGGTATTCAAACCATGGGCTTCAGGTTCATATGTTGCAGCACAACGAAGACTATGTGACTTATTAAAATTAAAATTACCAGTGTACTACGTTACTCTGCCTATATTCATTTGACTGTACCTTCTCTACATTTCTTCTAATTCTTGTTATTTTATGGGACAAATAGGGAGTTCAAAGACGTTAGCATATTTTCCTCAAACACACTGAACGAAACTAAAAAAACTCATAACGTCTCGTGAGTTATCGGGACTGTGCCCTGCACCTCTTTTATTTCATCTCATGGGCCACAACAACTTAACTGCGTGGAAATACTCACAAACTTCGAGCAGCCTTACCATGCCTAGGTTTGCATAGCCTTTCGTTTTTGCAACGAGTTGTTGGTACCTAGAATGAACTTACTGAGTGTATGTTCACTTGAAACCCACAGCTCAACTGGACACGAATACTCCGCTAAACCAATGTTTTGCTCATACCCATGGGTAACGTTGACATCTATTATATCACATTATTATCAGTTGTTATGGGTGTCTTACCTATATTCCAATAGTTGATTAATATTTTTTTAAAGGTGCAAAATTGTAGTAACATGACCTTTTGAGTTGAATATGATGCTTATTAATAGGGCTCAGAAATCTAGTGCCTTTTTCCTTTAAGTATACTGAACTATGAGATTTCTCTGTTTGCTGAAATTCTGAAGAAGCCTGGGAATAAAGAAAAATAGCTTTAGTATCGCGATAATAGGTTCCGAAAACATAATAAACTGTATAGATCCTATTTCTTGTTTTGGTGGTTTATTCGATTCGTGGGAGCAAGTTAGGATTTGACGCCATTTGTAGATGCATTTCTTAATTTCACTCAGTGTTGCTTCTTAATAGGTGGAGTGTACGCCAATTCGTTGCACGTCAATTCACTGACTAATCCATACCGAAATGCAAGTTGCACCGTTTTGGATAGTGTGAGGGTCGAGCGTTTCATGCAAATGTTCAATGGTATCTATTATTTTAGGTAATTGGTGGAATCTCTCTTCTGCAGATTCTTACTTAGCTGGAATTATGGGTGACTCAAGGTGTAACACTTATTTATGATCTGGAGCGGAATCCATAGAATCTTAAGCGGGAAAATTTTGTGTATGTGAGAAAAAAACGTGCGAAATTGGAACAAAGTGATAGTTATTGACAGATTTTAGTATCGAAAAAAACCTGTCTGTATCCTACAGGTATTGAAATTAAACAAATTTCTCAAATTATCTTGTCAAAACGTATAGTCATTTGGTAATTCGATGACCCCCTGAGTGCCTTATTGCCCTCCGGCAGAGAGATCAAGGGTGTTCTTAAATAATTCCTCACAAGTATCTGTTGCAAAATGATAATGAAGATAATCGAAACGGAACTAATGAGGCATCTTGAAGAGAATAACTTGCTAAGTTCATTTCAAAATGGATTTCGAAGTGGTAGATCCTGCCTCACAAACCTGCTCTTATTCATGGAAAGTTGGACAAAATCATTAGAAATGGGTTCGCCAGTCGATGCGGTCTACGTTGACTTTAGCAAAGCCTTTGACAGGGTTTCACACAGACGCCTGATCTTTAAGCTGCGTTAAATGGGTTTGAATGGCAACGTACTCAAATTGTTGGCCGACTTTCTCACAGGCAGGCGTCAACGTGTTTGTATTGGAGACGCCAAGTCTCACCGGGAAACCGTCAACAGGGGAGTTCCGCAGGGGAGCGTTCTGGGTCCCATTTTGTTTCTGATATACGTGAACGACTGCCTTGAGTGTCTGACATGCGAGAAGGTAATATTCGCTGACGATCTGAAGTTATGGAACTCGATTGAAAAACCGGAGGATGCGCGGAAATTACAACAAAACTTAGATCGCTTGCAACCATGGTGCGAGGAGTGGCTGCTGAAACTTAATTTTAAAAAATGCCAAATAATCGGACTGCATTCCAGTTCCAGAAGGTTGATTAGGTTTGAATATCAGTACTTCATCAGTGGTCATCAACTCCAGGAGGTAAATATTCTAAAGGACGTTGGTATATGGATAACACCCACTCTCAAACCATCGTCGCACTGTGCGAGTATAGCAAAAAAAGCTATGTGTATCTTAGGCGCAATCAGGAGATCCTTTGTTAATTTTGATGGAGAGCTTTTTGAGCGCGTGTTTGGAACATTTATCCGGCTGGGTTTGGAATATTGCGTTCAGGCATGGCACCTGTAGCGGCCGAGAATGTCAAAGATAGCACACACTGTGGAGTATATCACTAGGACAATCTGTAGCCATATAAAGTCGGCAGAATCGTTACACACTTCATCATGCACACATGTATAGATAGCAGGAGAGAATAAGTTTATAACGTAAGGTATCTATGTTAACAGTAACAAATTGTAGATAGTAAAAGAGAAATATAAAGATACAAGTGAATACTGGGGACTTATACAATCGATCCGCTTGGAGTGGGAGGTGGTCACGAATGATCAGTTAGATACCGGTGGGGAGTGCAGTGCTGTTCGCAAATGCGGGTGAGGGTCGTGGAGATGCTGACGGTCAGGGACTTTCGAGATGGTACGACGGCGGTAACGAGGGGAGATGTCAGTGGTAGGGAAAGAAGGAACACCGGCCATCTTCATGGACCATCGATCACACCATTCCCATCCGGGACCCACGCGAAAAGTGCTACCAGTCCATTTCAAACAATTCTGTCGGAACTGCGGTTCGTTACACACCCTTGGGCGAAACATGAATACGCTCTGCTGGAGAAAGTTCAAAGTTTTACAATAGATGTTCAATATAATTAGGGTAATTGGCATTGCCTTCGAAGCTTCTATTAAAAAAGATATAATATTCAACTTAACATAAGTATGTTACTATAAAGTCTGGAGTAAAATATTTACTTTAAAAAAAATTTTACAAGGGATTAAAGTACAGGTCCGCTGAAGGGTAAGGTATAACGTGAAATAATAAATATAATTGTTATCTGTATGCATTGGCAAAGCGTTGGGTTGGTGAAACTACGCTTCCCTGACCGATCAAATGTTATTCTCAAGTAAATAAGTATCCAGTTTATGTTTTAAAGGCCTCTGTCTTGTCCACAATTATAATGTCCTCAGGAAGACTGTTCAAGACACAGACAATTCGCTGCGGAAACGAGTATTTCCGAACCTTCAGGTGAGATAAACTTCCTCAAAGTTTGAGGGAAGTCCCACGCAGAGTTTTTGTTCTGACCATTGCAAAGTATCAATCAAAGTCTAGGGCGCAGTTCCTGTTCCTCAAGATCTGATATGTCTGTATGAGTTCTACTTGTATCTGCCGGTACTCAAAGGTTAAATAGGTTGACCAAATTAAATCTACATTCATATGCTAAATTATTCAGGCCTTTCATGATTTTCATCGCCCTCAATTGAACCCTTTCCGGCAAATTATAATCTATTTCAGTCAAGGCAACCACGCCTAGATTCCATATTCCAGTTGCGAACAAATAAATGCTTCGTATAATTTTCCAAATATCTTCTTATCTATATCTACAAAAGTTCTTTTAATGGCGAATAGAACCCCGGTTGCCTTTTTTCGCCCTTAGGCAATGAGAGGAGTGCTTCAGGGATGAGGAAATGGCGATTCCAAGCTCTTTTTGTTCAGGTACAATCGCCAGGTACATTTCACAAAGGAAGTGTGGAGAAAAATCTTGATTGGCCCTCTCCTTCTTCGGTTCGGGCTGCAGTAGAACACACTTCTCGAGGTTTGAACCTCAGCAGCCATTTATCGGACCATTCATTTAAGTGATTAAGTCCTTCTTGCAGGGCCTGTTTACCATTCTTACCTATAATCACTCGCCATAACTTGAGGTCATCTGAAAACATCTTGCCACTGCAGGCCAGTCCTTTCATGCAATCTTTGACAAAAATCATAAAAAATAATGGCCCAAGTACAGAACCCTGATGTACGCCACTCAAAACTGGCACTTAAATTGATTTTGCGTTGCCAATGCACAGAGACTCTTATCGGTCGATTAAGAATCCCTCTATCCAATTTAGCCTTTTTGCTTATCCCAGATTCTCGCACCTTGTATAGTAGCCGACGGTGTTTTACATTATTAAAGGTTTTTTGCAGTCAATGTTGTAGACATCGATCTTTTTGCTTCCACCTACCGATCGGGATCACTGCTCTATTGACTAGAGCATATTGGTTGTGCTCCCTAAACGCGCAGCGTGGTAAATGTGCTGAACCAACACGGGGGCCAAATCAGGGCGCAGCAGGCGTTTTTATTCTGGGATGCGGTCCCATAACAAATGCCGAACATGGAAATGCGCCTGCCTAACATGGGCACGCGTATGTGCAGGCTCATGCCGCACCACACCTCACACTCCGTGGGAAATGCTTTATCTGCGCTTGATGCCGCCTCTGGTTTTCTTGACTCTGTCTCGCCAACGGGCGTAGGTGCGGGGGGAGGAGAGAGTCCGGTAGCTGCAGTGCAAGGCTAATATCACTTGATACTAATCCACGCGCAAGTCACCGTCCCTGCACCACCCTTCTGTAAAGCATACGGTGGACATCGTTGGAATATAACGCTCGGACCTACGTTTTTTTCGAAACCCATGATGCACACTGTTAAATATATTCTTTTCTTCGAGGAGCTTCATAGTTGCTCGTTTGATTATCCTTTCCATAACCTTGCAAAAAATGCATATGAGGCTCATTGTTCGATCGTTTTTAGCATTTTGTCTGGACCCACCCTTGTCGATGGGGCATATGGTTGTCACCTTCAAACCATTGGGGGGACTAGATCGATTGAAGGGCGACTGTATGCACGAGTGGTCCGGAGCGTTGGCAAGGGAGCTCCTTTAGAACTTTTGCTGGCTTTGGTATTACCCGTGTCTCATTGTGCGCTGACTTCTCAAGTGCCGCTTGAAAGTTAAACATGCTATACTTACATGTCCGTAATTACTTCTAAAGATGGTATGGATAGTAATATATATGCAAATGCAACTGATGCGTTTAGGCAAAAGGCTTCCGGGACTTGATGATCGCAATCAGCAACCTCAGCAAAGGATATATTGGATCACCGTGTATAGATCTGGAAAAAAGCTCACTGACTTTCACGCGTGTCATGTGCGAGGACAAGATGTAGTTTTCAAGAAATCTACTTTAATTAAGAAATAGTCTTATGACTTAAACTGGTTTTTCGATCTTCCCTATGAAATTCACAGTTTAAGTCTGTGGAAAACTAAGCGAGGAAAACTCCTCGAATTCAGATGACATACGTTGGACATATCACCTACATACGTACCTTTTTGGGCTTCAGATCTCTTGAAAAATAATTATGCGTAAAACCAGCTACAATATCGCATTTATTTCACATCACTATCATTAGCTGCAGAGATAGTAAAACAAAGGAAATTAGAAGTCATGGAGGACATTGAAAATTGCAAGATCTCAAAGATGAAGACGATTCAGCACTGGATATAGGCTTGTGGCGGCAAATGACTACGAAGGTTACACATACGGAGTAATGGAAACACTGTGAAGAGATTTTGGGTAAGTCTGATTTGAAGACAGTTGTAAAACACGTCAACACTCAGCAAGACAATAAGGGAGAATAAGCATTGATAATGTCCTAAGCCAATTATACGAACGAACGTTTATTGACTACATAGTAATGAAAGAAATTTACAAAAGGGATGCGTCACAGTACGTGATGACCTGTCTGCGTGGAAGGTGATGCTGCATGTCTCCTACCCAACCGGTGGGAAAGGCAGCTCTCTGGGCAACTGCAGAGAAGAGCCGTGAGAAGTTCCGACGTAATGAGATGTTGCGGTGACTTGCGGAAGAAGGAGTTGGCGGTAGAGAAGGAAGGGCACCAGCTATATTCATTGACAAGCAGTTACATATTTGCCATCCCAAATCGACGTGCAAAAGTGTCACTTCATTCAAACAACTCCTCCAATGTTGTGGTTTGTTACAGCCTCATATGTTAGGAGGTTCGAACTTTAATCTGACTTGGAAACTTGAGACCGAAATTATCTCTAAAGATTAGACGGATAAACAGCAAGCAATAAATTATCAATATTCCGTGAAACGACATGAATACAAGGAAGAAATTTTCGGTGAGGGTTTGAAAGTTTGCAATGCACTCCTAATCACCTTCTTGTCTTACATGAGGAAATAACCATGCGCATGTGGGATTTTGGCCCGACTCTAAGTGGCTTTCCATACAGAAGAGAGGATTCTGGGAATTAAACTACTCATAAAGAACATATTTTCCTGTAGATCTATAATTTTAGGAGTGTCTTAAATATATTGACAGTTTTTGAAAAAGAATAATACTAAGGTTTAGTTATCTCACAAACTTATCTGGAAACTTCGTTATGTGGAACTGCATCTGAAGCTACCCACGTGCCTGTAGACTGACGATGAGAGAAAAGGTCGCAAAATAAGACCGTTGAATGTCCTTTTGCATATTGAAAAGTTGACGAGCCTACTTCGAAAGATAAAACTTAAGTAAAGCGCAAACAACTGTGATTTTTTAACGGGACTGTTCCATAAGGATGACCGAAAACGTTAAAGAATTTAAGTTTGATATTAACGGCGTACCTACCTATATTATAAGAATCCAATTAACGGCAGTCCAATTTTTTTAGAGTTTATTAAACTTTCTTAGCACCATCCGTTAGCACTAACTGCAATTTTATCGTGTTCGCTGTCCAGTAAGACTGCGATGGGGCAACGTCCTAGCTATCTTGTCCCCATATTTCCAGAGTGTAATTAAGATGCAGATGACGTCAGTATTGTTCCTTCATTTGGACCGAGCAGTAATGTCTATCCTTTGTGTGAATCGGTAGTTCTTTTATATGAAAGATGTCTAAGATAAACATATGGGTTTTCCGAACGCGATTTCGAATCTACGAGACCAACAGCGAAAGCCTTACCCTGTCAGAATCTCCTCGGAGGATTAGCCATCTTTGCTGAAATATCTTCGTATCTATGATGAGTAGATCAATAAGTAAGCGTTAGCGGGTGTCTGTATAAACTCTAAAGGCCTTTACTACCGCAAATTTACCTATAGTGTCATTTTCCAAAAAGTCAGAAAAGTATTGCCATGGAAAATAGCGAACAATTTCTCAGGTTAGGAGAAAAACTCCTCATGTAGTTAATAATAGCGTAGTAGGTGTTGTCAGTTACGACTGAATGTGAATAAGTAATGCGACGCGCCTGTTGCTGAGCAGTTGCAGAGGAAATATTGGCGGTTGGGTTGAAAGCCCCGCACAACGAAAGAATTGGGTGGATAATCTCAGTTTCATATGTAAGGTTTCTGGTAAATAAATATTTCAACAATTCGGCGCTTGTTGACCCCTTTGCGATTTAATAAGTATTATCATTAATCAAACGAGGAATGGCTTGGTGAAACTTAACCGACACTCAGAGACAGAAAATTTGTGCAACTGATTTGGAAGGAGTTCCATCACTAACAGCTAAAGACTCCGATCATCTGTCTCGTGCGAACCTTGTATTTGAATTTGCTGTGACTATTTATTAATTCCTACATGCACCGAAAGGGAGCCTGTGTCTAGGTAAGGAAGCTGCTTTCCCCGCATCCTTAGTCTGTTTGCTAGAAAGTGTGGGATAGTAGAACACACATGATCGTATTTAAACCCTTGTATAGGAACTAAATAAAGAAGACTCTCAATAAAAAAATTACTTAACCGTAGTCAACCGAGGTATCATAATTAAGAATAATGTTCCACAAATCTAGAGAGCTAGTTCATGTTTTTATGAAACCTTTGTTCCATGAGCTAACTTAAGGTAGTTTTACTTAAGCGTTGGCCATAAATAAATGCAAATTGAAAGGCAGCAGGGAATTGGTGCTACATCACTGGTAGAAATTACTTGCTAGAAATTCCTAAGTATGGGATTTATACCGTCAGAAAAAAATGATCTAATATGCTGGCTTTTCGGGGCGCTGAATGATATAGTTTGCATAAATTTAAAAATTGATTAGCATGCTAAATATCTGCCGCGCTGGACTCTAGCATACTGGGAAAGTAAGGGGGAAGAATGGATGTGTGGCCTACGCAGAGAAAGAGAAGCAAGACGCCCTGGCATATGGGGATGGTGGTAGTGAGGGTTTTACGGGAGAGCTAAAGGAAGCGGTGGACAGAATATACAGCACATTGATGATGCTAAGGAATTGTTCTTGCGTCATTATCTTGTTTAAGTATACCAACAGCCGGGGAAAACTCGAGCGCATAATTTAAAACATGAAAACCTGAATTGAATTGCAATGGGCGAGTTCTCCAAATGTTTGATTTTCCTTACCTTGTCGGTTATTTAGTCCTTATTCAGATTCAATATGACGCTCTTTTGTCATATTTCCTTCCCTTTTTTGACGTAGTCATCCTTGAACACATGTGAACCATATCAAACGTCCGAGAGTAAGTTAGTCCAATAGAATTAATGCCAAACCGGAGAACAGTTTATTGATTACACAAAAGACCCTAAGAACTGGGGAAGGTTGAGCTGGAGACTACCACCAGGAAAGGGATAAAACTGTTGTTTCATTGCAAAAAAAATCAACTGCACTCACGATTGTTAACTGGAAAAGGTGGAGCGAGGGACTGTCAGCGGGAAAGAAATTGAATCTCGTACTCCTGCGCCAAAAGAGGCACAAACTCACATACTCATCTTCACAACTCAATGTAGCTGTCATCGCATCTTCAAACAAGCAATTTTCTCTGTTCTGTTGGGTTGCTACGGGTAAATTAGCCTTATTACATGCAGCCGCTAAACTGAAATAAATTTGATCGCAACCAAAACACCTACAAATAAAAATGCATCGCGTCCACTACAGCAGAATATACGGAATCTTTTGTGTGAATAAGTTTATAGTGATAGCAGACTTGTACTGCATTTACCGCACTTTCTCCTCCTTCATCCACTTGTACCCAGTAACAAGATAGAGACGAGAAGACCGGAGTCAGGATCAGGCACAGTGGCTTACAAAGTTAAACAGCCCGGCTACGCTTGCCACACATGCCTGGTCCGCGCAAAATGAACCACAATTTTGCGCAATAAGAAACAGAGCGGTTCCGATCCCAGCTGAGTTGGTTAGCTGCAGAAGCCACACTAAGAAGGAACCACTACAGACTGATTCTATGTCCTGAGAGGAGGACCAAGTTATTCCACCAAGTTGCAGAATTTTAAGCTACGGCTTTTATCGTACCGTGATAGATTCAAGTGAGTCAGACTGGTTTAACTTAGGAATATGCTCTGAGCGTCTACCTAACTCGTTCTTCCTTCTCCAAAGCACCAGTCCACTGTCCCAACCGGTCAGTGGTGGTGGTGGTGGTGGTGGTGGTGGTGGTGGTGGTGGTGGTGGTGGTGGTGGTGGTGGTGGTGGTGGTGGTGGTGGTGGTGGTGTAGCGATGATGTGGGTGCGTAGGCAACAGGTGAAGTTGCGCGATTGTGTTCGCATTTGGTCCGAAAATGTTCAACGAGGCCAGTCCGTCTGTGAACTGTTAGTTGAGATTGAGAATGTGGCCCCTAAATGGGCCACGTGGTAGATGCGCTGGACCAACACGAGGGAAAACTCAGGGTGCGGCAGGCGTTATTTCGATTGAACTGCCGTAACAAATGCGGAACATTGGGAGGGGGGGTGTGCGGGATAAACATGGTCACGCGTAGGTGCTGGCTCATGCCGCGCCACCCACTGTTGCCATTTATGATTATGGTTGGATATGATTCACCTGCGCCTGAACACCGGTCACAGGTGGTTAAGGGAAAAGAGAGTGCGGTTGATGCAGTGCAAGCCTACTATCACTCAAAAATAATATGCGTACAAGTCCCCGTCCCTGCACCACCCTTCTGTGGTGCACACAGTGGACATCGTCGAACTACGACGGTCGAACTGAGAAGAGCAAGAATAGTTTGGGTGGACCTGGTGTTGGTGTTGTGTGTCAGAGGTGCTTGAGACCCGCGAGCCGCTCTTTTGACTGGAGCAATGGCAATCCGGTTGGATTCGTAGATTGTTGCTCCAGTGTTCACTGTCCTCCTCCAGACCGATTTTGGATGAGGTCCTCCAATGCCCCGGGTTTATTTGTAGCTTCTTGAGGGACATGTTTTACGTCCTTGTAAATTCTTTTCTGTCTCCCATTTGGATGAGTACCCATTGCGGCATTGTCATCGAGTAGCCGCTGGGTAGGCGTACGTCATCCATCCTCAAGACGTGGCCATTGCCTCACCATGGCGCGGATACTGTGGGTTCCTGCTCATTCCAGGACTTCAATGTCGGGGATTGTCTTTTCATCATAGCTTCAGTATTCTCGTTTGCGCTTATAGATGAAAATTTATCGACAATTATCGCTAACTACATTTGTTACATTGTGACGGATAGAATCCTCAATAGAAAGAAAACTTTATTTGCTGCACTAGCTCAGTATTAGCATGATATCTAGGAGGACTTTTGTCGGAAAGAATGCTGCCTGTAAGTCTCTTACCGTAACTGAGTAATGAGCAAGTCTTTGGGCTATGGATATTCAAGTCACATCGACTAATGAGAATTCAGCAAGACGGTTGGCTCTGTGTCACATCGGCGGCTCCCTCAAATGTCGCAGTTCCCAGACATTCAACTATGCCCATTTTACTGGCTTGCAAAGTTTATTTGCAGTAGAGGAATATGCGTTGGCTTAATCGCCTGTTTGAAATGAAGTCTCCCCATATCCGTTGTCGTTCCACTCTTCTTCGCATTATAGATAAATATTGTTGGGGATAAGATCAAGGTAGATATGGTGCATCACAATGTAATGTGAAACTCTGAATAATTATTGCGAACGAATAGAACACTATCACCATCGTAAGGAATATATGATAAGCTCAATCCCTCAATGTACGTCAAAGTTAGTCAGCGCTCCGAAAGACGTAGGCTTAACAGTCCAGTCTCCAGCGCTCTCCAACAGAGTGCCTTTAAAAAATGGCGACACTCAAAAGAGCTGATAAGGTGATGTTGCGCTACTCTCACTTGCGTCAACAAATGTAATGCGAGCAACAGAAATAATATAGTGCGTACATTCATCAACCTGTGCGACAATGTATTTCACAAATTATTTAGATCGTTTATTCTGTCTGGCTTAGCACATACACTTTAAACTCGAAGGTCATGACAAATTATGAGATGGGTCCAGAGCCGTGCCACTTAGTTCTCATAGTAAGAAATGCATTCAGGCCATAGACCACATTTCGGTTTACCCTTGAACAAATCTCTTTTCAGTAAGGACTCCTTGTACAACCCTCCCCCCCCCCCTCTAAACGAGCATAATGTGTGCAAAATTCAAACGGTGGTAATAGCGGTGGGGCAGTTTGAAGGATGAAAAATGGTGGTATCGCGTTGGCAATGGATATCAATTTATCTACCCACCGTCATCAGTCAAGTGAACTGGTTTTTTGGCGCTCAATTAGACCATACTACCTATCCACGCCTACCTGCATGCCATCCTAACCCTAACCCCAATGCTCGCAAATGTCCATTGCTTGGAGAAATTCCAATTAGCGTAACTACTCCCCCATCAATCCTGGTAGTTTCCTTGCCTATTTGGCTGTCCATCTTAAGTGGAGAGGGACCTAAACATGGGTTAGATACCTCAATACTGATATCTGCAGGCTTCCTTTGTGAAGAGGCCCAGTTTATTACCCTAGATACTCAAATGGCCAATCTTACCCCTTGCCCTCCGCGTACACAAAAGGTAACACTAGTCATGAAACGTGGTAATGTACCTGTAAATAATCTTTTGGGGGCATCTCAAATGTCCATTTTCTTACATATTTGCTTACTACGGTCCGGAAAGTTCTTTTGCTCAGGCAAAACATGTTTCTGGGTTAGTTTATCGAATAAGTAATTTCTGCCACTTAACTAATAAGATACCGACACCAACTTAAGTGAAAATTATTGATTCTGTCCGCGTATGGAAGGCAGGTCTGTCAAGTCTCCAAACCGCACAACAGAGTATTTGGTCGGACAACTTTGTTACGTTTTTTATGTTAGCATACCCATGGATATCCTTGTTTTGCGAGTTATTCAAGCATGTCTTAGCTCTCTTCGAGTGTCTTTTAGTAATTGGCTATGTTTGGTGAGTTTTACACAGTCTACTGACGTCGCATCACTTCGAAAGGTTTTATTGGATTTTAAAAACAAATGACTTTGAAGCCAGCGCTGGTTGACGTCAATTTTATAATCCTTCCGAAACGATTTGGTGTACGGTTGTCCCTAAATTGGGCTGTTTGAAAGCTCAGATGTTTTCCTATTTCATGTATTGCTTTTCCATATGAACATAGCTCATAGATCCTAAGCCGTCTACGTCATGTGCTGTCTGAAATGCTTCCATTTAAGTGACAGCAGACGATAGTGGAGTGACGATCGTCATCATGTGAATTAAAAGCATGTTAGGAAAGGTAATGCTACGCTGGCTTCACTCTAGCCTCACGTTTTACGCGGATTATACGCTCAAGATAGGGAATTACTTGGTCATACATACGGCCGGTATGTTGGTTGGTTATGATTTTCTCCGTGCCGTGCCCCTCTGCACAACTTAGAGCCGGGTTTCAGTGGTGGTTTTTCGAAATTGTTCTCCTCTGTACAGACCTGCCAAAGTCTCGTGATTTGCAGCAAGAGGGTCGAGGCGCGTTTGGGTGTATGCTTTTAAGATTATTTTCTGTGGTTTCATTCTCAGTCAAAATAACGACAGGTTTTTATCAAAAGTCAATAAGTGGTGCTGCTTTAATTAAAACAGTAGCACTTTCTGCAAAACTATATAATTACTGCGCTCATTGCCAAGCCTAGGTAGTGGAAGTAATGCACAATCATTCTGAAATTGCACATAAAGTTGCTAGGACATATATTAGGCTCCTAGACCTTGTGTTGCGCCATTTGAAGGATTCCGACAATTTTTCCGTCTTTTTATTAACTTAGCCTCATTAATATTGCTATTTTAAATATTTCCACATGCTTGGCTTGAGTGACAGGCAAATACCCACCTTCTACGATTTTTTGACAACATTTGGTTTCATCCTATCATAGGCTTATTCATCCATGAGCTACAAGGGTCAGTGAGGACAGCTGGACCTTTCAACCTCTCTGCTATATTCGGTAGATTATCGGTTATATTTTGATTTGTGGGGCTGAATTCATCTTCACTATGAGGTGACACTGCTTTCCGTAGAGAGCGGGAGAGAGAGAGAGAGAGCGCTAGACCTACCTTTAATCGAATCCGAGGTTACTCGGAGTCTTGTTCATCGCACCATTCCGAACAAAGTTTCTATATACGTGTATTTTATTAGCCCTAAATTATTGAAGCGGGTTTAGTAGCGGAAGGAAACAGATCCTGAAACTTCGGTAACCGATTGATGGTCCTAACGGCATTATATCTTGCATTCAGTTAAACTAAAAAGGAGAGGGCAGCGGGGGTGGTGTCAGCGTCTGAGCAGGGGTCCAATCCACCTAACTCCCAATGGTCTCACGGCGTGGTGACGGTGTGTGTCCTTGGCTTAGCCGGGAAGTTGACCGCGTGGGCTTAGGGTGTGATATCAGTCACAGACACTACATCTTCAAACAGCTATATCCACCTTGGCTCTGTGACTGTGGAGCTGCATATTTTTCCACAACTTGCGTTTATGGGCCAACCGAATGGCTTACTCAGATAGTTTGTCAGTTGGTAACTGCTACTACCCAGGGATTAATCTGAGTGATGGAGATTTACACAACTTCTACACAA
>WEDG01011669.1:0-22797 GCA_017591395.1 Schistocephalus solidus
ATCATCATCATCATCATCATCATCATCATCATCATCATCATTATCATCATCATCATCATCATCATCATCATCATCATCATCAAAAAGCAATCAACGCTTAAAATACGACCCCCAAAACAACGTGTTTGTTGAATGGTAAATACGTGGTTATTCCAAAGATGTTGTCTGACTTCGACGCATATGCTGATTGCAAATTCTGGTCTGACACTAAAAAGTCATGTCCTGGTCATATACCACCATGCCAGGCACACAGGTGTTCCAAACACTTTGTCCTTTATGAGTGTTTTGAGTTCATTAATTAAAAACGGCACAGAAAACGCAGGGATACCCAGCGAGGACACGAACACATTTTGGTTCACCATGCAGCATAATAAACATCGTCAAAACATGTGTACTGGCTTAAAGGCAGTACCAATGAGAAAAATGCAGTAAAATGTCTATGCCATATAAGATTCACATTACTTAAAGAAGAACTTGTTTAACGAATTGAAATTATGTGGTTATTCAACAGTATTTGACTCATGTCGACACTAATGTTCATTAACATTGCGATTTAGATGCAAATATGTCATATATTGGTCAGTTTTCTGCATTGCATGCACATAATAATGTCAGAAATTGTTTATCTGCTATTTCTATGGTACATAAATTGTCAGAAAATTAAAAGAGAAAGCGAAAGGAAAAACGGAGTAGCTGAACAGCAGCAGAAACTACGGCAAAACATGTGATCAGGGTTTTCGCTAACACGTAATTCGGATTAAAGGTACAAAGTCTTTAACATATAAGGCTGATTCCACTTGTTGTACAATTTATTCCTAGAATAGGCGTTACCTCGTTATGCCACTGCCGTTGATTTTCTTTGACCCAAATGTTAATTAAAATTTTGAGTCTGATGCAACAAAGGCAGATATTGGTCAGTAATCTCGATAACCTGCAAGTATTATAGCATAAACCGCATAAAGAACTCTCAGGGACACTTTAAGTACATTAAGCCCTCGTTACTGCGTCACGTGGCATCAAAATCATCGACGAAACTCGTGTCTGCGCTTTAAACTGTATTATATGTTTAAAACACGGAAGCATGTCTTTGCTATATAAGTTTTATGTTACTTTAAGTATTACATTTTTTTTGAACAAAAGGCATTACGTTCTTATTACACAGTCATTGAATACCTTCAACCCATATATTAATAGAGATTGCAAGTCTGAATCAAAACGTTACATACTAATCAACTTACTCCATGTCTTGCAAATATTAATTTCACTACTCATCTCTCTTATTACACTCTAGATATCATATACCAGAAACCACATAGAATACGCTGGGGTACCCACTAAGCAGCCGACATCTCGTTTCTGCGTCACGCAGCAGCAAAAACATCGGCGAATTGCCTGTCAGGGCTTAAAGCTATCACTAACTTCAAAATTACGGTGTAACGTTTTTGCCAAATAAGAGTTCTATTACTTTCTGAACTTCTTGTGAGAACAGATGGCATTATTTAGTTATAACATTGTGGTTGACTATCATTCACTTAAATATTCATTAAAGTTTAGGTACTGCCACGAAGAAACGAAAGTAAAGGTCACTTAACACCATGTCCATCATACTTCATTTCCAGAAAGAATTTCACAAATATTTACTGGTGTTTATATAATATAATAACTTCCCCTTATACATTCGTTTAATTCACAATGCGAAAAAATCATTTTAATAAGTACATTTACAGATTTTAAATTGCATGGCTTTTGCATAGTTGATGTAATGTCAGGGAGTTATTAGCCCTTAAAATGAATAAAGAATATCAACTTATATTCAAAATATTCCTAAAATACACAAATATCAAAGGTTTTCAATCAAACTCATTAAGTCAGTTAAACAACTGTCTAAATGGCTTTCAAACAAAAACATTAACATATATCGTTCGTTAGAGGCTCTTTTGTTTTTGGATTTAATTTTCCTACTGAGTTTTACCTGTTAGTATACAAATAAGACCTACATGGTCATCAGCAGAAACTCAAGCTCTCTCACTTCCTCCTATACGTCATATTGATCACTGTTTCTCAGAACATACACCTAGGTTTCATTTTATACTTAATTATAAACTGAAATAAATCTGCCATCGATATACTCCACCAAACGATATCAAAGCTAAAATCAACATCAATATATAATGGCAGTTTCGACTTCCCAATATCGTTAAAGATTTATTCGACAGCAGAACAAAAACACATGGAAGAATCCTGACTAAGTCCGTTTGCGTGGCCATACTGACTGATGGTGTCTGTTGGATCAGGGAATGAAAGTGAGGTATCTCTTGCCCTAACTCGCAACTCATTAACATCAAGTTCTGTGAATCTTTAAGCGTATTTTCTTACGAAATGAGAGCTTTTTTTGCCAATTACGTTAAAAACGGCCGTATTCTTACAACCGTATGTTAGTAAACTTTGTAGTATAGTAGTCCTGCTCCTAATAATTTCTTGATAATATCTGGCGTCTAGGTACAACAAACAGCAAGTAAAAAGCTATTGGACACTCTAAAGATTCGAACCCCTTTGTTGGTACGTCAAGCAGCATCAGAAACATCGGCGTAACACTTTTTATGAATTTAAGCTAGTAACTTAGTCGAAAGTACGGTAAAACATATGTGCCATAGAAGCGTTGTACTTCTTGCAGTACAACTTGTAGGCCGTCTGAGAGCTCTCAGCATTTACTTTGATGAAAATATAAACCTTCGTTGCGATTAATCGTCAATTGTGCGCACAATTTTTGTTATAGGAAATGTTTAATTTTTAAAACCATCACATGGGAGTTCAGTTTTAGTACTAATGGCGTCCCTGGATGGCTGAAATGAATGAGACGATGTTACTTATAGTTAATATTTAACGAAATAGCAAATATGTTGCAGTTCATTCAATGCACTTGAGGCTGAAACAGATTTTGAAGAAAATATACTATTTCCAACTATGAAGCTTAATGACAAGGAAAAACGAATGCCCCTATATGTTTTTAATTTTCTCGTCACGCAGTTGTTTTCAAGGAAAATTGCCAACCTGCGTATCTTTCAGCCTAGAAAAAAGAGTTATTATTTTCATCATGCACCAGAATTTTTAAAAAAAGTTGAGTATCCAAGTATATCGGTCCAAGCTGGACATGGAAGTAGGAAATCCTGCCATTTAAAATAGGTGGCCGTCTGGAAAGAAACCGGAAGGTTAAAAAGCCCCATGTCTAAATCCTTAAATAACACTTAATTGCAACCTGCAGCTTAATCGTTGCCCTAACCTAACCCTCAACCCAACAGTGAACGCAATGTCAAGTATAAAACCTTAACGTTAATCCTGACTCTAACTCCACCTTTGGAAGATGATATGTCTGGATCACCAATCTGCTGGAGGAACATACGTGAGACCTTGTGCCCTGAAGCTCATATAGGAGCCCCCAGGATAAACAGTTTCTAGCTTATTAGCCGTCATCAGCAAGTCATACCCAATCCAAAGTGTTCCAAATAAATCTCTCTAGCAGTTAAAGGTCAAGTGGTGATACAATTGTAGTAGATATAGGCAAGATCACTCTTCGCTACCGTACTGAACCACTTATTTCCTTGAAGGCTTCCAAAGGGACCGTTAAAGTAACTTCAAAAGTTTATAATCAGTCTGTACACATTATTTGTGCATCGGACAATGGTCTTTTACTATGAACATCAACGGTTTTTGTAAAATAACACTAGATATGAAAGTTCATGTTTGCTATGCAGATTGGGGAAATGTCCTTAACCGATATTATACTGCCTCATACGCACAACTGCTATGTCTACGGTTGGGAAGGAGAAGAGATTGCCGCAGATGCATCACAAGTCTAATATCATGTTAAAATAAATGTCCTACTTTCGAATGTCTGTATTTCGGCATACTACTAAATTATTTTCAGGTTTTTTTGTGTTTCTACCACGGTACGGGCAAGACACATTGGCTCCTTTGCTCACTGCATTTACTTTAATTTACTTTACGAAGAAATTGAATTTAATTTTCCATTAACATCGCAGAGATTTCCACTATACTAAACCTGTTTTGTAGGATCCAAGCTTTCGACGATTTCGCCCTGTTATCAGTTTTTAGGGTGCACCTATTCTCGCGGCTGCCACGTCTCCCTCGCATGACTATTTCAAGTTGCACGGAAACTCATATGTCAGATTTCATTATGTCTCTAGAATGACCAGTATAATTATCCAGCTTATAATTGAAAAGAAATCGGGATTTGGAACTGCTCGTTTTTTGAACTGCCGGGACACCGTATGATCCTACTGAGTAGCCTTTGCGCTGTCATATAGCAGTATGTTGGTGGCTGAATTTTTTTAATTTTTCGAAGGCAGATTTGCCACGTGGAATTATGGTCATATACCAAAACACCTGTAGCTGCTCGCTCCAGCGATCATCACCACTGCTGCTGGCTCACGTTGCGTTAGGCTGCCAAGTCTTGCCTGCTGGAGCGTGACAACCTCCACCTGTGCGCGTAAGTAGATCGAAGGCTTGTGACAAGATGACGCATATTTATTTTTCTCTCTTCCATGATTGGTCACAGCCGTCCTTACTTCGCGCGATTTGATTTCAGGCATGCTACCCAGTGAAGCAGATCGTTTTTTATTTAGTTTTCAATAATTTGCCGCCGTTCCCTGCTGCTTGGCAAACAATTTAACGGCGGATAAGGCTGGCGATATAACTTACTAACACGGTTTTCTTACGGCAACTTCCTGCAGAGGTCTTTTTAGCTCCTCTACTCAGTAATACTTGTCCTACCTTATCCGTTTTATCTCACTTCGAATTTATAAAAGCTTAAAACCATGTTGTTGACCATCCTCATTTAAAACTATATTTTCATGGAACTCATGCAGAGCCAACTAATTTCTCTGCTATGCCTTTGTGCAACGAAAGGTGGTAAGTTTTAATGTCATAATTTTATCTTGAGAGATTATTTCTCTTATGTCTTATATTACCAGCACACTCTGGAACACGAGTTGGATTTTTGTTATAGAAAATGTTCATAGTTTACAATGTTTTGCTATGAAAAATCAAATGACAATCGCAAAAAATGTGTAAACCATCACCAGGAAGTTCACTTTGAGTGCAAATGGCGTCCCTGGATGGCTGAAATGAATGAGACGATGTAACTAATAGTTAATATTTAAGGAGATAGCAAATGTGTTGCAGTTCATTCAATGAACTGGAGGCTGAACCAGATTTTGATAAAAAGATACTATTGCCAACTATGTAGCTTAATGGCTAGGAAAAACGAATGCCACTTCATGATTATCTTTTCTGGGTTCAAGTAAAATTGTCCTACCTGCGCAACCTTCAGGCTAGGAAAAAGAATTATACCTGTATTAATGCACTGGATTTATATAAAGGTAGTGCATCCAAATATGGCGTTCCAAGCAGGAAAATGAAGTAGGAAATCCTGCCAATGTGAAATAGGTGGCCATGCGTAAAAAATTCGGAATGGTTAAAAGCCCCATGTCTAAATCCTAAAATTACACATAATTGCAGACTTCAGCTTAAACGCTGTCCTTACCTTAACCTCAACCCAACAGTGGACGCAATTTCAAGCATTTAACCTAATTGTTAATATTGACGCTAACTCCACCTTTGGAAGATGATATGTTCGGTTCGCCAATCTGCTTGCGGAACATACGTGTGACGTTGTGCACTGAAGCTCATAAAGGTGTCAACCCTGTATATCTTGTCTTTTTCAGTTCTACGTAAAAATCTAGTGCTTCACGTCGCTACGCTTCCGTCGGCGAGGTCTCTTTTTTGAAACCCGGGGCACAAAATACATGCATTTGCCTCAAGCAGATTGATGAGCAACATACCATCATCCTCATTTTGATCGCAACCGACAAACACCGAGACCGTTGCTCAATTGTTGAGCGTTTGACTCAACAATTAAAAGTTGACGGTTAAAATCCCAGGTGGTACGTACTTGAGGTTTTGTATGATTACCTGGTGAGGGCTTGAAAGACAGATATGACCATGGTTGTATAGCTTGTCTTTGTCCATTCCCCTTAAACATCATATGACTCACGTTGCTACCTGACCGCCTGCGGGCGTTCTTTTATGAGATTCTGGGCACAATGGAACTTTCATGTTCTTCGAGCAGATCGGTGAGCCACTTACTATCATCAGAATACCGATCGAAACCGTAAAAACAACGAGCCTGAGGCTCAATGGTAGAGAGTTTGACTAAATTATCATAATTTGTGTTTTCGAATTTTATGTGGTCGAGAATCGTGATTTTGAAGGTCTGGCTGACGACTGCACATAAGCCCTAATTGGCCATTCCGTTATCACTTATTTGTATCGCTTCAAATTAAAAACGATATGCTTCACGTCGCTACGCAACCAACTATGGGGGCTCTTATATTAGCTTTAGGGTACAACGGAAAATGTACGTTCCTCAAACATATCGGTGAATCACACACATTTATTGTATTTCCGATTGAAAACGACAAATGGACGAGCAAGTGTCTAACTCGTAGAATTATTGACTCAATACACAACGGTAACGGGTTAAAATCTGAGGTAGTTTACACTAAGGATTGGGTATGACTTACTGATGAAGGCTAATAAGTCAAAATTGGCCATTCCGGTGTATTATGTCTTTGTCAATTCTAATTAAAATTCAAATGTTCAAAGTCATTACGCAACCGCTTGCGGGTGCTCTAATATGAGCTTCAGGGCACAACGAAACATGTTTGTTCTTGAAGCTGATCGGTGAGACATATACTATTATCATATTTCCGTTCGACCGTTCGATTCGTTCAAAGCCCAGGTGGTAAATAATTGGGATAGGGTATGACTAGCTGATGACGACTAATATGCAAGAAATGACCATCACTTCTTATCTTGTATTTGTCGGTTCAACTTAAAAATAATATCTTTCACGTCGCTACCCGATCACCAGTGGGGGCTCCTATATGAGCTTCAGGTCACATCGTCACACGTATGTACCTCAAGTAGATCGGTGAGGCTAACCTATTTATACATTTTCCGATTGTTATTGAACAAGCAATGAAACATTGGCTTAATGGATGAACATTCGACTAACTCCGCAAATGTTGAGGGTTAAAATCCCAGGTGGTTTACACTTAGGATTGGGTATTAATGGACATTTTATTCGTTCGTGTATTTGTTGGTTTTCATTAAACAATATTATGCTTCATGTCAATATACAACCCCTTCTGAGGCTCTAATATGAGTTTCACGTCACAACGGAACATATATGTTCCTCAAGCAGATTGCTTGGCTACACACTATCATCAAAATTCCGAGCGCAACCGAAAACACAACGATCAAGAGGCTCATTGGTAGAGCATTCAAATCAATTACTTAAGGTCCTGTTTTCAAATTTCAGGTGGTGGAGAATCGGGATGGTGACGGCTGACTGATGACTGACTGATGACGGCTTTTAAGCTATTGGCGGTCATTGCCGTCTCCCTTGTCTGTATCGCGTCTACTTAAAAAAATAATATGATGGAATTCCCTACGTAACCGCCTGCGGGGGCTCTAAAATGAGCTTCCAGGCGCAACGGAACATTTATGTTCCTGCGGCAGATAGGTGAGCCTCACACTCTCATCGTATTTTCGAAAGCTACCAACAAATTAACGAGCCCGTGGCTTAACGGTAGAGCTTTCGACTCAATTACCAAAAGCTGCGGTTTCAAATACCAGAAGCACACACTTGGGATAATGTTTGACTTGCTCATGACGGCAAATACGCAAGAAAAGACCATTCCTGTCTATCTTGTCATTTTTGGTTTCTACTTAAAAATCCTATAATTCACGTTGCTACGCGACCACCTGCAAGGGGTCTAATGCGAGCTTCAGGGCACAGCGGAACGTGCATGTTCTTCGAGAAGATAGGTCATTCGCACACTTTCATCATATTCCCGATCGTAATCGTCAAATCAACGAGCTTTGCTCAATTATCAATCGTTCGACTCATTTACCAAATGTTGGGGCTTAAATGCACGCTGGGAGGTCCTGATGCCAAATAAACTAACCGTTCCATCCCCTGTTCTGGCGAAATGATCACCCATTTTTTATGATGTCAGTGCAGCCGTTCGGAAACATACGTCTTTGTGCAGAATACCGGATCCATAACCCTGAAAGGATAAGATTTTCACCATGCACATGTTTTAACGCTTCCCTGTTCTGAACTGTGATCCCTCAATAAGCTGCAGTTTTTTTATTCTTAAAACACTTGAAAGAACGATCATGAGTTGTTTTCACTCTCAGCTCCACACTCTGCTTCATATGTGTTTGACCTTTACTGTAAACTGGCAATACATAGATAAATATATTACCTTGTGGCTATCATTTATGTTATATCAGCACTAAATACGCAAATGTCCTTCAATTTTATATAAAATGTTAATGATCAGGGCAGGAAGCCGTGAGTTTGCCCTTTTGTTTTGTGTCAGAACAAGGCGTATTTTTTGGGGGCGCGTGAATAAAGGTATTTATCTTACGCGCCCTTGATATTTGGACTTGTTATAAGTCGGTTCAAGGGATAATTCGGGGGTGTATAATCGCAAGGCCGGACGGGTGACAATCCACGCCTTAACGACAATGGTAAGGATATATTCGCAGGTATGTTCACAACCATGACTCAGCAAACGCCAGGTCTCAAGGGGGCCCTGCGTATCGCAATTTCTTGAGGGTGCCACTTGAAAAGCTGCAAAGATCTTTCACGAGTAGCCACACATTAAGAAATGTTTTCAAAGAACTGAAGATGAGATTGGTAGAAGATTATTGTAATCTGCCATCAGCCAGGCATACCGAATAACAAGCGTGGACAACCAGAAAAATGAGCTTGCGACCTTTGGTTGTTGCGTCGAACGAATGAACATTTAGCCACGTGCTCATTGTTGTGTCGGTTGCGATCGGAATAATGATGATAGTGCGAAGCTCATCGATCTGCTTTAGGAAAATGCATGTTTAGTTTTGCCCTGGATCTCACATAAGAGCCATCGCACTCGGTAGCGGGGTGTCGTTAAGCGCATGATTTTTTAGCAGAACCAACAAAGACAATGTATACAGGAATGACGTTTTCTAGCTTATAAGCTCTCATCAGCAAGTCATACCCTATCCCAAGTGTGAACCACCTGGGATTCAAACCCGCAACCTTTAGTTATTGAGTTAAACGCCTGACCATTGAGCCAAGGGTTCGTTTATTTGTCGGTTTGTATCGGGAATATGATGAAAGTATGCGGCTTACCGATCTGCTTTAGTAATAGGCAGGTTTCGTTGTACCCTGGAGCTCCCATTACAACCTTCACGGGCTGTCGCGTGGCGACGTGAAGCATATACTTTTAAAATAGAACCGACAAAGTCTAGGGAGACCGTAATGACCATTTTCTGGATTAAAAGCTGTTATCAGCCAGGCATTACGAATCACAAGTGTGGCCAACCAGAAAAACTAACAAGCGACCTCTGGTTATTGCCTCGAACGAATGAACATTTAGCCCCGTGCTCACTGTTTTGTTGGTTGCGATCGGAATGATAATGATAGTGTGAAGCTCATCGATCTGCTTGAGGAACATGCATGTTAAATTTTGCCCTGGATCTCACATAAGAGCTCTCGCACTCGGTAGCGTAGCTACGTGAATCACATTATTTTTAATTTGAACCGACAAAGACAATATATAGAGGAATCACGTTTTCTAGCTTATACGCCGTCATCAGCAAGTCATACACAATCACAAATGTTAACAACCTTGTATTAAAACACACAAACATTGGTTATTGAGTCGAACGCTTGACCATTGAGCCACGGGCTCGTTTATCCGTCGGTTTGTATCGGGAATATGATGTTATTGTTCGGCTTACTGATCTGCTTTTGAAAAATGCATGTTTCGTTGTGCCCTGAAGCTCATATTAGACCACTTGCAGGCGATTGCGTAGCGACATACAGCATTTAATTTTAAAAAAGAACAGACAAAGTCTAGGGAAACCGTAATGACCATTTTCTGGATGATAAGTTTTCATCAGCAAGGCATACCCAATCACTAGTGTGGTCGAACAGAAAAATGAATCCGTGACATTTGTTTATTGAGTGGAACGCATTTAGCTTGATAAACATTAATTTTCCGTTGTGCCCTGGATCGCACAAAAGAGCCCTCACAGTCGATATCTTTGCCCCGTGAAACAAATAGTTGTTAAGTATAAATGACAACGACAAGTTAGTCCGGAATGTCCATTTTTAGCTTATAAGCCGTCATCAGCAATTCATACCCAATCCCTAGGTGAACCACCTGTGTTAAAATTGTCTGCATGGTTTCATCACTGTTTTCATAACTTGGCATGACAATTATTCGGAAATGGGGATCGGAGTCACAACTACTACTTATTATTCGCAATTATCAAGCGTTACTAGCAAACTTTTCCAGGCTTCATCGCAACACAGCATATAGAGCTATGATTTTGCCTTGGCAACACGACCAAGCACTCGGGACGGATGCGGGTGACAAATTGTTCCGATGACATTCAACCAAATGACTGACTTGTTTCATGGTTGGAATCGTACCCAATAAAAAAATTTAAAACCAGTCCAAAAAGCAATCAAATATGATCACCAGCGATGAACACTAGGACTTCCAGCGATAATAGGCCTGTGGTTGACTGCGCAACTTGTACCCTAAAAACCCTTTCCTGCCTTTTTCTCTGATGATGGGTGCGAGGTAGAATTCAAAACGTTAAGTCAAGACACCTTGTTCCAGCATTTGCCTATCTGCTTCCTCTGATTTAATTAAATAGCTTTTTTTGTCATTCTAAGTAAGTTAGTTTGTTATTTGAAAGTTAGTTAGTATTATTATCAACTCCGAATATTAAACCAACATGTTCCTGTTCTCAAACAAACTACATCTTTACTTACGATGTTAACGGCACAAAAACATATTTGAGCTTCTATTTAAACCGACTTTTCTAAATGGAGTAAGTATGATAAAAACGACGCGCATGTTTTACTCTTTTTGTTGGAAAATATTACTAAATTGTAACGATATGTGAAGAGAAGAATAGCCCCTGCACAAAGATGACACGCAAAATTGTAAAGTGTTCTATATTTTTCAATTCCCCATTCCTAAACAAACCTGTTTTCTTATTGCATCGGCTTCCCATAGAAAATGCATCAGCTAAACGCATGAGTAACTTCATGGTGTCCCATCAAGTGTTAACATTAGGGAAAATGTCATATAGGATAGAAGGATGGGGGCAAGAGGTCGTTTCTGTTGGCATGTATGTAGTAGAATATGGGAATACAAGAACTGTTGAAACTGGATATTTGGAAATGTGCCAGCCGGGAAACGAACCGTGGACACCCGGCCGGTAGTCGAGCATTCTACAACTGAACCAATTGCTCGTAACTTATATTATCTGTAAACATCTACTTCACTTAACGCCACCTCCCTATTCATGACAAGCCAATTTACCGTTTGTGATGTTGAGTGAAAAAAAAGATTGGAAGAGTTAATTTGTTCAAATTAATATTAATATGCTTCACGTCTCTACGCAACCACTTGCGGGGCTCTAAAATGAGCTTAAGGGGACAACGGAACATGTATGTTCCTCAAGAAAATCGGTGAAACAAACACTATCATCATAGTTCCGTTCGACCGTTCGACCGTTCGACTCGAAACCATTAAATTGCGGGTTCAAAACCCACGCGGTACACACTTGGGATTGAAAACGACTTGCTGATGGCGAGTTATAAGACACAAATTGCAAATTCTGGTCTATCTTTTGTGTGGGTTCTACTTAAAAAGCATATGTTTCACGTCTCTTCGCGACCTCCAGCGGGGGCTCCTAAATGAGCTTCGGGGCACAACGTCACACGTATGTTCCTCAAGCAGATTGGTGCACCAAACATCTCATCTTCCAAACGTGGAGTTAGGGTCAGGAATAACGTAAAGGTTTTAGGCTTTCAATTGCGTTCACTGTTGGGTTGAGGTTTAGGTTAGGGCAACGATTAAGCTGAAGGCTGCAATTTAGTGTTATTTAAGGAATTAGGCATTGAGCTTTAACCCTTCCGAATTTTTATCGCACGGTTACCTTTTTCTCATGGGCAGGATTTCCTACTTCCTTGTCCTGCTTGGACCGCCATACTTGGATACTCTATTTTTTTTTAAAATCCGGTGCAGTAAGAAAGACATAATTCTTTTTCCAAGCCTAAAGGATGCTCAGGTTGGAAATTTTCCTTGAAGCCAACTGCGTCAGCAGAAAATATAAACATATATAGGCATTCGTTTTTCCTTGTCATCAAGCTACATAGTTGGTTATAGTGTCTTTTCATCAAAATCTGGTTCAGCCTTCATTGCATTGAATGAACTGCAACAAATTTGCTATCTCGTTAAATATTAACTATTTGTTTGATCGTCTAATTAATTTCAGCCATTCAGGGTCGCTGTTTGCATTCAAAGTGAACTCCCTTGTGATGGGTTTAAAATTGTCAGCGATTTCAATTTAATTAGTCATAACAAAACAATTTTACCAATGATTAATATGAACATTTCCTTTAACAAAAATGCATAGTGTTCAAAATAGTGCTGGTAATATAAGACCTCACAAAAGTACCATCTTAAGATAAAATTATGACATTAACACTTACCACCTTTTGTTGCACAAATGCATAGCAGACAAATTAGCTGGATCTGCATGATTTACATGGAAATATACTTTCGAATGAGGAAGGTTGACAACATGGTTTTAAATCAGAAGTGAGATTACACGAATAAGGTTGGACAAGCTTAACTGAGTTGAGGAGCTAAAACGACCTCTGCAAGAAATTGCCCTAAGAAAACCCTTTAGGCAAGTTAAATTGCCAACCTTATCCGCCGTTAAAATTGTTTACCCGGCAGCAGGGAACGGCGGCAAATTATTGAAAACTAAATAAATAACGATCTGCTTCACTGGGTAGCATGCCTGAGATCAAATCGCGCGAAGTAAGGGCGGCTGTGACCAATCATGGAAGAGAGAAAAATAAATATGCGTCATCTTGTCACAAGCCTTCGATCTACTTACGCGCACAGGTGGAGTTTGACACGCTCCAGCAGGCAAGACTTGGCAGCCTAACGCAACGTGAGCCAGCAGCAGTGGTGATGATCGCTGGAGCGAGCAGCTACAGGTGTTTTGGTATATGCCATAATTCCACGTGGCAAATCTGCCTTCGAAAAATTAAAAAAATTCAGCCACCAACATACTGATATATGACAGCGCAAAAGCCACTCAGTAGGATCATACGGTGTCCCGGCATTTCAAAAACGAACAGTTCCCAATCCCGATTTCTTTTCAATTACAAGCTAGAGAATTACACTGGTCATTCTAGAAACAGAAAGTAATCTGACAAGTGAGGTCCCGTGCCGCTTGAAATAGTCATGCGAGGGAGACGTGGCTGCCGCAAGAAAACTAACACCCTAAATACTGATAACCGGGCGAAATCGCCACAAGCTTGGATCCTTCAAAACAGTTTAGTTTAGCGGAAATTTCTGTGATGTAAATTTATAATTAAATTCCTTTTCTTCGAAATCTAAATTGACGTTAAATTAAGGAGCAAAAAAATAAATTTGTCTTGCCCTTACCGTGGTAGAAAAATATAAAAAACCTGTAGATAATTTAATAGCATGCCATAATACAGACATTCGAAAGTAGACACTTAGTTTAACATGATAGTAGACTTGTGCGGCATCTGCGGCAATCTCTTCTCCTTCCCCACCGTAGACATATCAGTTGTGCGTATGAGGCAGTATAATATCGGTTAAGGACATTTCCCCAATCTGCATAGCAAACATGAACTTTAATATCTAGTTTTTTTTGCAGGGTCCGTTGCTGTTCAAAGTAAAAGACCATTGTCTGATGCACTAGTATTGTGTACAGACTGTTCAGTTAATCTTGCAGTTAAGTTAACGGTCCATTTTCGAAGCCTTTTTGTGCTCAAAGAAATTAGTCTGTCAGTAATGTAGTGACTAGTGATCTTGCTTATATCTACTGAAATTGTGCCCTTAATTGACGAGTAATCGCTTGGAAGGTTTATATTTTCATCAGGGTAAATGCTGAGAGCTCTCAGACGGTATAAAAGTTGTACTGCAAGAAGAACGACTCTTTTATTGCACATATGTTTTCCATACTTTCGACTAAGTTTCTAGCTTAAATCCATAAAGAGTGTTACGCCGATGTTTCTGATGCTGCGTGACGTACCGACATATTGGTTCAAATCTTTAGAGTGTCCACTAGCTTTCTACTTGCTGTTTTTTATACCTGGACGCCACATTACCATCAAGAGAAAACATTTCTGAAATTATTAGGTGCAGGCCTACCTAACTATAAAAATTCACTAACATAAAGTTTGAGGAATGCGGCCATTTTTACAAAATTTACAAAAAAACTGTCATTTCGTAAGAAAATACGCTTACGTGACGTGAATGAGTTGGGTGTGATTGTCACCGTTAATTATGATAAACGGTGTCTTTGTGTATTATTGGTTTACAGAAAACGAAAAGATACAAGCAAACAATCCAGCAAATGTTACCGATAGGGCCAGTTAAACCAGCAGATATCCAGCAGATATCATCAGTCACACGCAATTCACCGATGTTTTTGCTGCTGCGTGACGCAGAAACGAGATGTCGGCTGCTTAGTGGGTACCTTAGCGTTTTCAATGTGGTTTCTGGTATATTATATCTTGAGTGTTATAAGAGAGATGAGTACTGAAATTAATATTTGCAAGATATGGAGTAAGTTGAATAGTATATGACGTTTTGATTCAGACTTGCAATATCAATTAATATATGGGTTGAAGGTATTCAATGACTGTGTAAGAAGAACGTTATGCCTTTTCTACAAAAAACGTTATCCTTAATCAAATATAACACTTAAATAGCAAAGACATGCTTCCGTATTTTAAACATATTTTATAGTTTAAAGTGCAGACACGTGTTTCGTCGATGACTGTGATGCAACGTGACGCAGTAACGAGGGCCTAATGTACTTAAAGTGTCCCTTAGCGTTCTTTGTGCGGTTTATGCTATAATACTTGCAGGTTATCGTGATAACTGACCAATATCTGCCTTTGTTGCATCAGACCCGAAATTTAAATATATATTTGTGTGAAAGAAAATCAACTACAGTGGCATAACGAGGTAACGCCTATTCAAGTAATACGTTGTACTACAAGTGGAAGCAGCCTTATATGGTAATGACGTTGTACCGTTAATACGAATAAGGTGTTAGCAAAAACCCTGATCACATGTTTTGCCGAAGTTTCTGCTGTTGTTTGACCAAGGTAATAGTCTTTCAGCTACCCAGTTTTTCTTTTTACTTTCTCTATTAATTTTCTGACACATTTTTTACCAAAGAAATAGCAAATAAATAATTTCTGAAATAATTATGTGTAGGCCATGCAGATAACTGACCAATATATTACATGTTTGCATCTAAATCGAAATTTTAATGAACATTGGTGTCGACATGAGTCAAATACTGTTGAATAACCACATAATTCCTATTCTTTAAACAAGTTCTTCTTTAAGTAATGTGAATCTTATATGGCATAGACCTTTTACTGCACTTTTGTCATTGGTACTGCCTTAAAGCCAGCACACATGTTTTGCCGATACTTATTATGCTGCGTAGGGAACAGAAAGCTGTTCGCGTGTTCGCAGATAATGTTCCCTACTTAATGTTCCCTACTTATTATGCTGCGTAGGGAACAGAAAGCTGTTCGCGTCTTCGCTGTCTTCTCAGTGTTTTCTATGCAGTTTTACATTATTGAACTCAATATACTAATATTGGAAAGTTAATGAAAGACCTGTGAGCCTTGCATGGTGGTATATGACCAGGACATGACTTTTTAGTGTCAGACCAGAAGTTGCAATGAATATATTGGTCGAAGTCAATCAACTACTTTGGAATAAACACGTATTAACCATTCAACAAAAACGTTTTATTGGTGGTCGAATTTTAAGCGTTGATTGCTTTTTGTCTGTTCCCGAGTCATTAAAAGACATTATTTTATCACTGTTGTCCAGTCTTGGCGTGACAATTTTTCGGGAATTTTGATCGTACGATAAGGAAACATTCTACTGGCCACTGCAGGACTAAATAAAAAAACATCCGCCCTGTGATCTGTTGTTTATTTTGCGGGGTTGAAACGAATAGGATTCGACCCAGGGATTCGTCAAACAGTCACCTTATGACCAATGTTTGCGTTGCTTTCGATGCGATAATGGTTAGAGATTGCTGAAAGTAAGCTGATCCGAAAGGACATTAATCAACACGATTTTCCGCGACAGTCGCAAACATCTGCTGAACTGATGCTTAAACAACGGTCATAGTGCAAGTCAGATCTACTAGATTTATTGGGTTTACAGTAGCCAACCGATGCATGGTGCCGAAACTGGTAACGCCCTCGAGAATTACTATGTTCTTGTTCACACACGTCTGAAACTTTACCGCTCATTTTCACCCAAATTGTCATTTTCTTGACGGATCAATGTCGCAAAAATCGAGCAATCAAGATCTACCGAGTCCTTTAACACAGAAATGTAGTTTATGAACCGCGCCGACAGTGTTGGCCGTGACCAATGGCCATCACTGATGACATACGTATTTGGAGAAGCTATTAAAATTATGGGATTCTCTCAGCGGCACTGAAGTAAATGAATCAGCTAAAGTGAATTCGCCACTGTTTTCGATTCTGTTAATCGTAAGTCCCTTTGCGAAAAATATAATTAAAAGTTGTGCCGGCTAAAAACATTGGGTTAAGCAAGGCTTTCTTTCTCTCCTCCAGTGCGGTAGTCCTTGTACAACCCTTTTAATCCTCTAATGTTCTTAAAGCTGCATTTGTTTGCCCATTTTATTCAACCGAGCAATTTTGCTGGATAAAAGGGAGGACCCTACACGGTTATGATGGCGTAAAATGTGTTTCAGATGCCACCTGACAGACCTAGACCGCTCCGACGATATCACCTTGCTAGATTCAAGCTTGGATGATCTACAGTTTGTGGTGTTGCGAGGGAATTAAATCGCTACTTTGGTCCGTTTTTCCATAAACACTGGAGAGATCAACATGCTTTCAAGCTGCATCTCTGACAAGGCGATATAACACCTCAGAATTTATTTTTGTGAACTTGAATCAGTAGGCAGTTGTTATACCTAAAGGTGAGGAAACTGCCGAATGGAATGAGTAAGGATGACAATGTATCCTGAATCGACGCTGCTCGCCGGGTTTTCTCGATATTTAGAAAGTGCCTTTTGACCTGGCGCTATATCTCTATCGCCACGCGGATCCGCTTGAACCGTGCATCCGTACGGTCGATCACTTTTTACGGTTGTGAATGATGGACTGCGCGTGTGGAATATTAGCGAAGACTGTAAGTATTCGACAATCGTTACCTGAGGACCATCCTGCGAAGAACACAAACTACTCTCAAACGAGGCAGTCTGTATTCGCTGCGACAATATTACGAGGATATCTCATGCAATCCAAGAGAGGTGACGTAGCTTGTTTTGGCATGTCTTCCATCGTCCTTCTCAAAAGCTAAATCCTACTGCTCTCGATCTTGCGCCGCTGTCCACTGGAAAGTCAACAAGGTTAAGCACGACAAGGACCTTGGACCGTCCGTATACGCCGACGCTTCATGAGAGAATATTAGGTTGAGCTATCCACATCTACTATCAATAAACGACAGGCATGCAAAGGTGCAATACGTAACATCGTCGAGGCATGCTTGATCGGACATCATCGCAGCCGTCACAAGTACAATTAAGTGTGTGTCAAACACCTCATGCGTGAAAACCTGCCCGTTTGTCCTCTCACGCAGCCGACGCCACCATGAGATGAGTCACGGTTGTGCTCACTAGTTGGCCAACGCCCTTCACAGTTCAACAAAATGTGCATCCACGCGTATACGCAGTGCACCATTTTTGCTCTGTCGAGTGCTGCCAGGGCTTTTTAAGCATGTTCCAGTGTCTGTATTTATCTGCCCAGACAACTTCAGTCAGGTCTTACAACGATGATTCATTCCGCCAGCTCCGGAAAATTACGCAAAGGAAGCTATGGATGACTGGCATAAAAATTGGTTTTGAATGGCGACTTCCATGTAACAGGCCTCAAACGTTGTTGACAATCGTAACCCTTATCATATTTAACGCCGAGTATATGGTAATTCCAGTGTTAAGGCACCATTTAGTGATATGTAAGAGCTAGGGTAAGATATAGGTGTTGTGAAAAGGATTTATATTGCCGTTTCGTGCAGAGCTAGGAAAATAAAGAACTGGGGTATTTAAGTTTGCGGAATTTATGGTGTGTGGTAGAAAACTAGTGCATAATTTTTGCCTTATCGTTGCATTCATCAGAAGTTTACAAGTTCCACCGATCGATTATTATAGTCGTTTTTGAGTATTGTGTCAATGTCAGATTTTCAAATGTTGTTTAAGAATGGCTAATCACAAGATTTCATCATATATATTCCATGTACATTGTCAAGGACAGTTGACTGGATCATATAATTTTGGCATGCGTGATTTCCTAAGTTTGTTCCACGTATTCATTAAAAAATTCTTATTTCTGTTACCTTGACCATGGACTTTCCTCATGGACTCATTTTTTCTTTGATTTGATTAGTAAGTAGGTGTTATGAAGGTTTGTTTAATCGGACTTTACTTCATCGGGCAGAATATGCCAAATGACCATGTGCAACCTTTCCAGGGATTAATAATTTCTCTAACTGTACCCTTGCATAGAGGATACAATTTGGTTGGACATTTGATCATCAGGTCACGCGTTCAAGCCTCGGGTAGGGCACAACCCGGGTTTTTGTTTTGGTTGGTTGATGACGGGTACTGGCCCGAAATGTTCATTCCAGGCTCGCATGTCTTTGTCGGTATTATACGCTGCCTTGTTTATTCTATCTCACTGTCCTTTCAGAGCGCAGCCAAGTTGGCAGTTTCGTATATTCACAATTTCTTTTCAAGATTTAACCATTTGAACCTATCAAGCTTGATGCAGTCAGCCACATTTCTTGCGTGTCTGATAGGCTCATTGATCAATCAAATGCCTCTTTTGTTTGGTTATATATAGAGGTTTATATAAAAACAAGGATTCTATTTCTTGTTTAATGGGCCTCATTGCCAGTAAGGTTTTAACCAAAATACTACAGAAATTAGAGCCATGATCCTTTTCTTGATTGTATAATTACTTGTGCGCATATTTGATGGCTTTATGGCCTCTTCGGCCGAAATATTTTTTCATCTGCGTTCATTTGATTTAAAGTAACATTCTGACTTTGTATATCTTAAACTGACTAGAATACATCTTATTGAAAGTGCCGGAAGTAAGCGTAAATGTAAGGTTGTTTTGACAGAAGTTAATATACTAGAATCTCAATGCTGTATTTGTAAATCCAATGAACTTTTCAGACAGACAATGATAAATCTTTAAAGAAAATTACACGAATTATTCTTTTGAAATATAGAAACAAAATGTTTAATTGCGACATTTTTGTTGTGATTTTAAAGTGATATGTCAATGGTCCTAAACTGTTTTGACAGAAAAGAAAGTGATTGACTTAGAAGGCAAATGCTCTTCCAGAAAATGCTATAAAATAATGCTTCAGGTTCAAGCGCTCACCTTATTGCTGCTTGATGATGTTCAAACTCTTCAGTCTCTTCTGCATTTTAAATTTCGTAAGTGGAAGTCCTCAAGGTAATGTTACTCATTAATGAAAACAATTGAATGTAAATTATGAAAATTACCTTAAGAAATTGAGTATCATAAGACGATTTGCAATGCTGTACCTGTACGGTTGAATTCATTTTGCTGAAATAACTTTCTTAATGTGGACGCTACGCGATATAAGTTAAATTAAGAGTGGGTAAAATTCGTTTGTTGCTTGCGGGTTGTTCATATATGTCCAACTGCTCGCAAATAAAAGGCGAACAGGAATAACCATTATTGATACATTTGTGTCGAAAATGTCTAGAAGAGTATTTATACATACAAAAATATTAATGTTAATGAATTAAATTGCATACTACATAAGTCAAATTTATGAATCAATAGATAACAACATATGTTTGCATTTACTATACTTTCCTATAAATTCTATAAAGTGAAAACGCTATGCGGAGTACAATGTGCAAACGCAAAAGAAGACTTATTTATCTAAATTATTGCTACACACGAGAATAACTGGCCTTGTTTCAAATTGTCAGCTTAACATTTTTCCGACAGCCCGACTTCCGGTATTATTCATACTCGATTTTTTACATATTTTCTTATTTGGCTGCAAAAAATTACTACTTAAAAACCTACCATTATACTACGATTAATATAAAATTGCTTAACAACTTTAATTTGGCATCTGTGTGGCCGTAAGATAAGACGTTTAGGAAAACTACTTACGAAATGTGAAAAACTGCTCTTTTTTAAGTTGTTTTTCGCCCGCAGGGTTGTTATTATCCCTATTCAGAAACGAAGGTGTATTCTCCGGCCAAGGTTTAATGCGTTCAGCCCCGTATTTCGAATAAATAAAATGAAAATGTTCGCTAAAAGATCATTTTTTTTCCTAAACATATATATTCCTTTCAGCTGCAAGGTTTAATTTCATGAAACTGGTTAACAGGCAATAGCAGCATAGTTTAAATACGAAATATGTTCGCGGAGTTTCGCTCCTACAAAACGCCTTCCCTTATTCCATTTAATCTGAACCTAAATTACAATTCGAAATTTAACATTAAGATCAGACCAAAAGTGTGCCTACTTGGCTGCGTTCACGGCGCGAAAAAAAAATGGCAATATTCCTTTATCTGGCCACCATGGTCAGTTCAGACGTTGCTATACTGCGTACAGGCAACCTGCAGATGAAGTTTAAATCACATATATATATTTTCGCTTCATAAACTTGATAAGCATATTAGAGCAATTAAATGCCTCTTTTATGTAATAAAACACATAGAAATCAAAGTTTAGGTAAGTACATAAGAATTTAAGACTCGCGAATCCTTACAAGAGGCTACTTCCTAACGGCTTCAGCAAGTTAATTAGCTGGATAATTCACAATAACGGCTCTATTTTTCATCTCCATATGCGTGAGCTCGAGGGATCCCAGTTGTTTTAGTTTACTCAGCGTTCAGTTACTCTTTTCGATCTTTATAAAATTTGAACGAAATTAAACATGTCACAGAGGGCAAGAAAGGCGCATTAAGATATTTGAAGTATTGTCCCAGTTACATTTTCTCCATGTTTGAAATTTTCAAGAATGAGATACCCCGTTATCCCATCGCATATGCCGTCACCGAAACCTTACCCGATGGTAACCCTCTGTACACCAAAGTTATGAAATTCAAACTTTGGCCTATTTTGCACTATTATAGATGCCAGAGTTTAAGTCAGCATAAACATACAGCACACATCGTTTAATATACAAATTGCCACAATCCTTTTTATGGAATTTAACTTAATTTTAAGCAAATAAAATAATAAAATGCTTAACTCATATACTTTAAGGCTATAAATTATTCGGTTTACTCTTTATATTTCCATTGCCCTGTGCTCTATTTCTTCGCTCAGGAAGCTGCAGTTAAATCAGCAATATTAACTATCTTTGTCTAAGGTCAGTTAAAGTCTTACAATCCTCTAAACACGAAATATCTATTAACTTTCGGAACACACACAGGTATTGACCGATCACATCCAATGTTTACCACGTGTTTGAAATTCCCTTTTGATGTTACTTAAAAGGACTTTTAATATTTAATGACTTCTTGTATTATGTCAAGATATTTCAGACACAACTGGAATCCACATTTTAAATGAACGTCTTTTCTTGCTCCTTTAACCACAAAAAAATATCCACTCAATGAATGTGCAATTGGCTTTAGTTTTTCGATACCCAAAGAACTTGAAATATATTCTATATAAACCGTACAATAAAATTATTTTCTTGAAGTTTTAATTTAAAAAAGATGCTTTTCAAAAGGATTGCATTCAAGGAAAGGCTTTATTTTTGTTTAAAAATGTTTCTGAATGTGAGACTATGTTATGCTTTACAAATGTCCACCTGTATGTTAATTGTAAATTGACCTTTAGGAATATATGATATTCATTCCACCAAATGTATATGGCTCAAAGAATGACCACCATAAACACAAATTGAAAGACGTGCTGTTCTATTAATATAAGGGTTTTTTTCACAAAGGGATATTTAATGATGTAATTGTTAACAAAAGACTTAAAAACGTGAACTAAATGAGTAGTCAGCTCTGTTCGATTAATGCTTTTGAAGCAGACCATAACGACCGTCATTCAAGGGCTGGTATTTAAATGCATCTGCAAAATCTTGCGATCATTCGAAAGGATAAGAAAAATTAATTTTCTTATTTTAAAACCATTCCTACTTTAAAATACCATTAACAAATGTGTTTAACATCGAAAAAGATCGATCGCAGTTTAAAAACTTGGTGCTCTTAAATCGAGTGAGATAACCGACCACACAATTGCTTATTTTTGGTTTGTCGAATTCCGATAATGCAGGTGTATTTTTAGAAATGGAAGGCATTGTGAGATCTACCTTTAAGAAACCACTTCCTTGTTGGAATGCAATGTTTTCAAACGTATATCAATCCATGGCGCCAAAATGTACCTTCATCAGTACTAAGTCACCTTTATGAAGTTTCTGAGTCATAAAGCTTTCTTCAATACCACAGACGCCGATCAAGGTAACCTCGTTGCCAACGTCGAATCAATTTTCAAAC
>WEDG01011670.1:0-10145 GCA_017591395.1 Schistocephalus solidus
TTTTTTTGACCTTGCCTGTTAATATGCAATAAATAAAATAAAATAAAAATCGATGGGCACACAAATGTTTATCCACCAAAATTTTAGAACTTGTTGAACACGATTTATTTTTCAAAAATGTCTCAATTAGTTACCTAATTGACTAGAAAATATAGTATTTTCGATTTAATTTTTACTTATGGCGTCCATCGTTTGCTTATTCATTTCCACCTATCCTTTTTACAAGTGATAACGCATTAATTCATTGTTGTTTTGCAGTCTACTCTTATGTAAATCCAGAAATAAAACGTACCTATTTCGACTTTGCACATGTTAATAAAGAATTATTATATAATTTTACAAGCACTCTGAATATAAATTGGTTTTGAATTTCAAGTCCCTTGAGCCTACGAATTTTTAGTCTCTACCTCAGTGTAGAAGACACGGTGCTGGAAAATTGTTAAAGAATTGTCTATATATTCCTCGGAGTTCGTAAATTGCGACTTGGACGTGAGGATTCTGAGGCCACAAAAAAAATTCTACTGCTGAGGATTCTTCCCTGCCCCAGGATATATCTCAACTGGAATTGCTAGCCTCGATCTTTGCTGATTTCTGAAACTCACGCCGGCTGTGTGCTCCCTGCATCTGCTTTCAATCGCGGAAGGGGCTCAAACTAAAAACTGAGTCCTTATATTTTCATATTCTTATTGTTGAATATCCTTATTGACTCTCTGTTAATTTGGTGGAAATTCTAACATCAATTGCATTTGCTCTGTATCCCCAGAAGTATGCAAAACGCAGGTGCCTTAAATGTATTGCCACGAAAAATTGGTCCATGACCTAGTTTAGCCCATGCACCGCAAAATCGTGTAGGACTGTATTTCGACGCATGCAACCACCCGGTCATATTGGCAGGAGATTTTGGTCAGCGAATTAACAGACTAGCAGAGAGTAGTTGCAACTATCCTTATTGTACTAATTGTTCACCTCCCGCTAAACGGGCAAAAAATCTAGTAAGCTCAGTTAATGTAGCTTACAAAGATGAAACTTGTATGTGCTGATTCAGCCTTCTACAAAACGTTTTAGGGATGGAGCAGGAGGTAGACAATCTAAGGCAAGAAATAGATAACTTACAAAAATCTATTTCTTGCACGCCTGTTAATAAAGGTCCTGTCCGTAAAAAACCTACCGCAAAACAAAATTCGTATGCATGTTTAGCCTCTTCAAGCTTACCTTATACTCGCATAAAAGCCATCACGTTTACCGAACCTAGTAAACCAAAGGACGGTTCACTAGTTCAAAAGGGAGTCCCATCTAGTCATTGCTCCACAACATCATCAATAAGCTCAGGCAGCATTAGCAATAATCTGGCCTTACAACCCAGTGGTACATCGCTGCTGGACGTTGCACCAACATGCGATGTTGAAGAGGTTGGTGAGTTTGTAAAGCCAAAGAGGAAAAGGTATAAGAAGACCAAGTCGTACACAGATTTGGCTCCAGTCTGCCCAACACCCTTTACATCGGGACCTATCGGACCAAGTGAACTGGTAACAAGTACTCACTCAGTTGAAAAACCTGAGTTGCAATCGGGCGCTCGATTGAATCGAAAACATACTGTAATCATAAAGGGCGTTCCTGAGTCAGCGTCAGTAATTCCGAAGGAGCGAGCAAAACGTGAATTGGATTTCCTTCAATTGTATGCAAAAACGTTGCTAACGGATGGCGAGTCCATTCACATTCTCAAGGCATATAGAATAGGGAAGGCTCTGTCAACACCCGATTCAAATCCTTGACCAAGACCTCTTTAAATAATCTCTGAAAACAAAGCACAGGCACAGCTCCTGCTACAAAGAAATTCAACCCTGCGGGGTCCGCATTCTGAAGTGTACCTTCAACTGGAATATGGGCTGAAAGAGCGAATGAAAATGCGACAGCTAATCAAAAGAACTGGAAACACGATGGACCAATGGCGAGGCAAATCTCAAAATAAGGGATGGACAGATAGTTCAAGTGAAAAGAGCATTTCTTTGGCCGAAGGCAGTCACTCTGATAACCTAACTGTCCCGTTTCAGAAACCAAAAACGTGCCAACTTCAAATAATTATCCTCAATGCCAGATCTCTGCTTAATAAGATGCCTTTGCTCCAGACTCTGGTTTTCATCCACCGCCCCGACATTGTAATAGTTACAGAGACATGGACAACACCCTGTGTTTCCGACTCCGAACTCTATTCTAGACTACGCTTACATTCGGAATGATCGACACGAGTGCTATTGCGAAGGAAGCTGTATCTATGTGAAGCAACCACTTACATTTCTGCCGTTGGACTATCGACAATTTACCGTGGTAGAAGAGAGCTGTTGGCTCCGAGTATTTCTAAAAGATAACTACTCTTTACTCGATGGTATTGCCTATCGCCCACCGAATGCCAGCGAGGATTACGATCTTTGACTCTCACAGGCATTTCACGCCACAGATGACTTAAATCTGAAGTACTGTTTGATTGCAGGTGACTTCAATCTTCCTGAAGTTCATTGGTTTCCAACTGCCGGTCCTGAAATGTTCGAAGACCTACTTGAGGCCATAGATATAGGCATGTGGGACCAGGAAGATGATTTTCCCACCCAGGGATCAAACATACTTGACATTATTTTCTGTAGAGGTTGTCAGCCATTGTCAGTGTCACCTTAAGATCCACTTGGGAATACTGATCATGCTTTCTACACTAGAACTAGAGGCTGCTGAAACGTTTTCCAAAAATATAGCTTTTCCGTGATTTCAGATCAGCAAATATGAGGGAATTGCAAACACACCTAAATTCCCACGATTGGACTAACTTCTTGTACGTACGGATGTGAATGTTTGTACTGATACTTTTTACCAAATTCTAGGTGCACTCATTTCTCGTTTTGTTCCCCTTAAGAAAATAACTAATGTCAAGGATAAAGTCTACCTCCCTTTATCATTCCGCCGTAGACTGCGTAGACTCTCCCGTTGTTTCCATCTACAAAACAAACTTCCGTCCTGCCCATGATCAAACAATTCTTTCAAGAGGCTTTGAGGCTGTCTGACAAAAAAAGACAAGCTGATGAGGTTAAATTTGCCAAAAACCCTTCGTTAAATGTTGCAAAGCTCTTTTCGCACACAATAAAAGCACAGAGAAAAACACAGCACACTGCCTATTCCAAACACGGCCGACCTACGTCATTTGAGGACTTAAGGCCAATAAATACACTACCAACAGTCTCGAAAATCTTCGAGAACCTCATCAAAGACACGATGATGCATCACCTAACAGAGAATAACCTATTTAATGCGGCTCAGCATGGGTTACTTGAAAACGATCTTGTGACACTTGCTAGAGCTCTTTCTTTGATCATGTGCTACAATCTAGAGACGGCGGTTTTTCAATTTACACCGTTAACTTCGATTTCACGAAGGCTTTTGATCGTGTTGACCATGATCTCTTTCTGCTGAAACTTGCCTCCTTCGGCATAGGTAATAAAGCTTCTGAACTAAAATTTTTGATGTTATCTCCAACCCCACGCATGTGATGAGTGGAGTTATTCACGGCAGCTTGCTCGGTTCGCTTCTATTTTGCCTCTTTTTCAACGATGTTCCTGATGGTTTTCAGTATGGTAGGCCCTTTGTGTACGCTGACGATTTGAAAGTTGCCTATCGATATAAACCGGTTGATCGCAACATCGTGCTTGAGCTCTTGAAAAAGGATCTCTAGGCCTTCACTCAGTGGTGACGCACATGCCACCTTTCACTTTCTTGGCACAAGTGCTCCGTTATGGTTATTGGCGACAAACATCAGCCACACCTTAGCATAGACAGTCACGATCTAAATGTGCCCGGAGTTATACAGGATCTGGGCATATCATATTCGTGTAGTCTTAATCTGTCAGAGCACTGCACCCTGATTGTCTTGAAAGTACGCCAAAATACTGGGTTTATTCTCAGAAATTTTGAAACCGTCAACAGTAGAATCAGCCTCTATAAAATGTATGTCAGGCCTCGTCTGGAATACTGCTCGTTTCTATTTAACCTTCTGCACGCTAGTGAACGAAAGAAGATAGAATCAGTTCAGCACCTCTTTAAAAAAATAGTTTTCTATTCAGAACACTGAAACCTGTCCTACCAACAACGCTGTGAGCTTACAAGCCTTGACCCGCTGTTGCTTCGCAGATTGCAGAAGGGACTATTTTATCTGTTTTAACTTCTAAACAGTCGTACATTTAACCCCCTGACATCTCTGAGGCACCTCGACCACTCTCGGCGCACCAGTAATCGAAATGTATTTTTATTTCTTCCTTTGGCGTGCACAGTAAGATACCGACAGTTTTTTTCGGTAAACACTATAGCAATCTGGAATAAGCTACCCAGAAGTATCGAAATTCAGCAAAGCTATCCCTGGTTCACGCGAGCTGTAATTAGTTTTCTACATTCAGGACACCTTCGAAAACCTTTTGATGCTGACTCTGTGGAAGCTTTCTTCGGTTCTGATGGTGTACGCGGACTCTGAATCCTGTGCCGGACTTCATGCTAAGGGCAATATTGCTGGCTCTGCAGGCCTTAACCGGCTTATTTCTCAGTCGACAGTGAACAGCCGCTCGCCTTCATACCTGCTGGTGCAGAATACCGGACCCGTAACACTGAATAGATAAGTTATTCACCGGGCACATGTGTTAACGCGTCCCTGTCCTGAACTTTAATTCCTCAATAAGCTGCAGTTTTTTCTTCTCAAAACACCTAAAACAACGAGCAGGATTTTTTTTAATTGTCAGCTTGACCCTCTACTGTATATATGTTTTTTGACCTTGCCTGTAAACTGGCAATAAATAAATAAAATAAAAATTGGCCAAGCTTTTTTTAAATAATCATCCCAGTTTTTTAAACGATACATTGCAAGGCCTAACAGAAGGCCTCCTCAGTTTCATTCCACAAAAGACCATTATGTGAAATGCTGCTTCAAAATCGGCTTAAAAATTTACGAAAGCAGTTTAAGGATCCGTCGATTAGTTCGTTATCAGTCAACTTAAGGATCGCAAAAATTATTTGAATTAGCTTCAAAAATGAGGATCGGGTGAGTTAGGCGTAGAGAATCTCTAGCAATTAGCGATGATAATACTTCAAGATTTGCTGCTCAAGTGTTCCGCCTCCGTTCTTCCACTAAATCTTACACAATCATTCTGCCCTTTCTCGATTGCATAAATCATTTCATTACAAGGATTTGGACAATACAGAATTGTTAAATTTCTTCTTTGCCAACTATTTTACCCTTGAAACCAATCCCATCCCTTCGATCACCCTGACGTCTCATTGGTTGCTTACTTACATTGAGTTCGTGCCTACAAATAGTCAGAAACAGATAAGCAAACTTAATTGATCACAATCAGTTGGAACCGACAAAACCCCAAATTCCCTTATTAAACAGCCAAGTGAATTTCCCCCTTTGCTGAGCAAAGTCTTCTCAGTTTTTCAATGAGAATGGTTTCTTTCCTGATTATTCGAAAACGTCTATTATTATTCCAGTCTTTAAATCTGGCTTACGCTCGGATGTTCAAAATTATCGTGGTTTTCATAAAACACCTTTAGAAATTTTTGCATAACCAATCAATTTCTTAGCACTTCCCAACAGGGCTTCCTTCCCGATCGCTCTTGCGAAACATTTTGCATGTCTTTGTTAAATCTATTAACATCTCTTCGTAATGATCATCTTTCTGTGATGGTTATCTATTTTGCTCTTAGTAAGGCCTTCAATAAAGTGCCTCATAGTTTAGTAAGAAGCTTAAGGACTTCGTAGTCCCCTTACAGATTTCATAACATCATATCTTACTAATCGTGAACCGAAGACCTTAGTGGGGTCCTCGTATTCAGCTGAGACGCCTTATGTTAGCGATTTCCTTCAAGGCACCGTGCTAGGTCCTCTTTTGTTTTTGCTTTACATTAATGATATTTCATCCACAGTTAAAAACTCTCATTCTTTTATTTATGCGGACGATATTAAATGTGTCAATTCCTTCCCTTAATCTTCGACCCAACCTTACTTAGAAAAAATCCATGCAGACTTGCTTGCTCTTTCCGCGTGGAGCTCACCATGGCAATTGGAATTCACACATGTGCTTCGAGCTTGGCAGCCTACCACAACCGGTTATTTTTCAAGGCACCTCTATGACTCAATTTTCCATCATCAAGGACTTGGGTTTAAGCTACGCAAATAATTTAGATCTCTCGCCTCATGTCGAATGAATAACGGCCAAAGCTGCCCAGATTTGTGGTTTTATCTCTCAAACTTTCTATCTTCCTGAAATTAAATTAAGACTTTATTAAATGTTTGTCCTTCCTATTCTTGAACATTTCTGTCCATTTTTTGGTTTAATGACCAAGTGTAGCCGCTCCAAAATTGAAACGGTCAAAAGACACTTTACTGAGAAACCCTTCCCTCCGACCCTTTCAACATCCTCGTACTCGAATAGGTGCCAGCTAACTAACCTAACATTTCTATGGGTTTGAAAACTGTAAGCTGGCTTCTGCCTACTTTTTCGCCTTAATAATAGTAAAAATATTCCCCGAATTCCAGCCCAAACACCCATTAGTCGTCCGTACAGCCTACGTTATTCTTCACTTGTTATACCACCTCCTATATCCTCCGCATCTAAACGCTCTCTGTTCTTTGCTTTCAGGTATTGCTTTCTTTGGAATAACCTGCCAATCAATATAAGTTTATCAAATAACCTTTCTACTTTCAAGCGAAAACTGCACATTTTTCTTAACACTGATTCAATTAACCTTTTATTTTTCAATTCCTTCCAGAGCAGCTTTCTCCATGACCCCGAGAAAGGACCATTGGGAATTAAGAAGCCTGGCTCCAAATCGTGTCTTCTATGCATGGTCTTCCCCACGAATTATGATGTCTTCAGTACTCATGCCTCCGTAAAAAGATCGCCCAATTATTAAATCATATTGCGCGCTCGTTTTAAAGCACCTCCGTATCGAACGCCGATAACCATCATCAGAATTACAATCTGAATACTTAACTGTGTAGATCTCAGATTAATTGTTGATTCTCATGCCAACTAGCACCCCTGCGCACTATTTTGATCTCTTCTTACTAAATTATTGGATCTCACATTATCCTTTCATACTACGTTCAGAAGTAGCCTACCATGCTGCTTCATATGCCGTCATGGAGCAGTGTCGCGGTGGTAACCCTACTCGGACTGCTGATGATCGTTTCGGGCTCCTCTGTTGGTTGTCTGAGAAATCAGCAATGAGAGTATCGTGGTTGCTTCTCTGGCAATTCTACCATAACCTTCACGATCTCTACGGCTCGTTCCTCGTTGGACCCTTAGTGTACGGATGATGCCTGCGAAGTTTTCCATTGTCTAGAATCCTTGACGGTTACGCTTATAGCCAGTCGATACGCATTGGAATCAAACCTGCGGTACTGAAAATAATCCTCTGTCGTTAAATGGTTTCTCCCACGATGAGGAGCGTTTTGAACGCTCATACGCTTTCATCAGCATGTCGGTCCTACCAAACGCGTGCGTTCTTCACATAGGAGCGACTAGTTTTTATTCTCCTTAAAAATCCCACAAACCCAATTCAACATATGCCTCTTTCCATATAAAATGCCCAAGGAGTTTTTTCACTTTCTGCTCTTTTTATCTAGTTTTTGACCACAGTGACTTTGTGTCAATTGTCATCCCAATATCTGACTTACTATTCAAACTTAACTGTACACAATTTTGCACTCGTTTAAATTGATTTTTTTATTCAATGACAGTGCTCTTCCGAGTACTTAAATGAAATATCTATCTATTTTGAATAAAAAACTCTTTTAGAAAATAAATGCTGGACTGATTCTATCTTCGTCCGTTCAGTAACGTGCAGAAGGTAAAATAGAAACTAGAAGTATACTAGACTTCGCCTGATTTACATTTTATACAGGCTGGTTCTAATTTTGACTGTCATAAAATATTTTAATTATAAACACATTAGTTTGGCCTGCTTTATACTCAATCAGGCGCAGTCCTCTGACAGATTAAGACCAGTAGAATTTTGATATGGCCAGATCCTTTATAACTGTGGGCACATTAACTTCGTGACCGTCTATGCTTAGCTGGGGCTGATGGTTGTCTCCAACAACCATAACGGAGCATTTGCGCTAAGAAAGGGAAAGGTGCCATGAAGCAACACCCCTGAGCGAAGACCTGAATATCCTTTTTTGAAGGCTTAAGCATGATGTTACGATCGGTCGGTTTATATCGATAGGCAACTTTTAAATCATCAGCGTATATAAAGGGTCTACTATACTGAAAACAATCTGGAACATCGTTGACAAATGGCCTAATAGGAGCAGGCAGAGCACGCTTCCCTGAATAACTCTACTTCTCACATGTGTGCGATTGAAAATATCATTGAAAATCTTAGCTCTTTGTGTGAGAGCATTCAAAAAGTAGGATAGTAAGTTCAAAAGCTCGTTACCTATGCCGAAGGAGGCAAAATACAGCAGGAGGAGATCATTGTCAACCTGATTAAAAGCCTTCGTGAAATTGAAATAAACGGTGTAAAGTGCAAAGCTGTGGGGTTTCCTAAGGCGTCTCGAATTGTGGGGTGCTGCGTTTTTCTCTGCGCTTTAACTGTTCTTAAAAAGAATTTAACAACATTAAACGGAGGGTTTTCGTCAATTTTCACCTCATTGGCTAGTTTGTTTTTCTTCAGACAGCTTTTTAGCCTGTTCGAAATTAGTTGGATCAAGGTCATTACAAAAGTGTCCATTTTAAGATGAAAATGATGTGTGTCTACGCAGTGCACAGTGGAATCAATAAGGGAGATAGACTTCATTCTTGACGTTTATTATTTTCTTACGGGGAATAAAACGATAAACAAGTGGACCTGGAACTTTTTACAGTTTATCAGTACAAAAATACACATTTAAACATAGGAACACCACTTCCTTCCCCTCCAAAGCAAACCACGTCTGCTTTAGCTGTCAAAACTAGCAAACCTACGAAAGCCACAATAAATCTGAGTCATTTGCTAAGCCAGTTGTCAAAATCAGTAGTGTCCTTACCGATGGGAAACTTGCCAGCCTCTCAGCCTCTACAACAAATACCAACGCTCACGTTTGCATTTTTTCCTACCCAAAGCGTGTCCAAAATCCCCAAATAATTAAATCTTCTAATAATGTTAAAAGTGTTTCAAAATCATTTATTCCGCCAATCTATGCTAACTCCTCTCAAAATCCCATTGCTAGGCCAACCCCTTTTTATCCGACGCCACAATATAGCCTTTCCTTCCATTGTTTTCATCCAAATAGCCCAGTGTACAATATGCTCAGTTCTCTTAACAGTAATATTTCAAAAAATTGTAGACCAGAGCAATTTTTATCACCTTTTGTTTCTTCTCTTCAGTTTTCTTCGCCGCCAAATCTTTCTCTTTTATAAATTTGATGAGCGTAACCTGCAGCTCAGGAATAAGCTCAGTTTAGTTACACTTAATGCGAGACCAGTTGCAAATAAGATGATAGATCTTAGAACAGTAGTTTTTGAGCTTGATCCAGATGCGCCGTGTATCACTGAACCCTGGGCTCACTCTCTTATTACCAACTTTTCGCCCATTAAAGATAATTTCGATTTGTACCAACACGACCGCACTGGAAAACGTGGCGGTGGTTGCCTTCTTTATATTAAGTCATCCATTGTACATTTCCTTTTTCAGCTGAGCATTTCGTCCTTTTCTGGTAATTAATGCTTTGTTTAAGTCATCCTCCCGCACAATAGAAAGCGGTACTTGGCTGTGTCTATAATCCTCCGTGTTATTCTGGCAATGAAAGGGAGGTCTGGGAAATATTTGAAAGAGTTGCAGAGAATATTTGATGTTGAAATAAATCGTAGGGGATTTAAATCTGCTAGAAGTTGTCTGGCAGGCAAATTCCTCTCCGAGAAAACTAGATCATTAGGTAAATACTATTTACTTTACAAACATGTCCCAACTGGTTATTTCAGTGACTAGAAATGAATAAAATTAAGATTTGAATTTTTAAAAATTTTGAACACCTACTTTTTATGAATTTTCCTCTGTATATTTTCCCAAGTGATCATGCACTCATTAAATAAATAAGTTGTATATTTAAGGCCCAGAGAACCCCGTCATTT
>WEDG01011673.1:0-17245 GCA_017591395.1 Schistocephalus solidus
ATACAGATAGAACAACAAAGGGACCTAATACGGTACCTTTGAAGGACACCACTAACTATCGGGGTAGCACTTGAGTATGCGGGACCCTCCTGAAAAACTGGTACCCGGAAAAATGCTTTCTTCCCAATCGCTGATGTTCTGTGACAGCCATGTTTCTGTGAGGGCTAAAAATATCAGGAGACAAAAGGCTTCCCGTATGCTCAGTTCGTCGAGCTACGAAAAGCAGACGTTTGACGTTGGTATACAGAAATGCTAAGTTGGCGGCATTTGGCAGTGCAAAATTCCATTTTTCTCGAGTTTGCTATATACTTATTTGCGCTGCCATCATGAGCACAGGCTGATTACATAGCAAGCGCACTTTCTCTGGATCCACGTCCCAAATATAACCAGAGATTATAACCGGAGTTATAAAGGATCTGGGCATATCATACTCTAGTAGTCTTAATCTGTCAGAGCACTGCGCCCTGCTTGTCTCGAAAGCACGCCAAACTACTGGGTTTATTCTCAGAAATTTTAAAACCGTCAAAATTAGAATCAGTCTCTATAAAATGTATATCAGACCTAGTCTGGAATACTGCTCGTTTCTATTTAGTCTTCTGCACGCTAGTGAACGAAAGAAGAGAGAATCAGTCCAGCACTTCTTTACAAAAAGAGTTTTCTATTCAGATCACCGAAACCTGTCCTATTACCAACGCTGTGAGCTTACAAGCCTTGACCCGCTGTGGCTTTGCAGATTACAGAAGGGACTATTTTTACTGTTGAAACTACTAAACAGTCGTACATTTAACCCCCTTACATCTCTGAGGCACCTCGACCACTCTCGGCGCACCAGTCATCGAGATGTATTTTTATTTCTTCCTTTTGCACGCACAGTTAGATACCGACAGTTTTTTTCGGTAAACGCTATAGCAATCTGGAATAAGCTACCTATAAGTATCAAAATTCAGCAAAGCTATCTCTTGTTAACGCGAACTGTCACTATTTTTCTACATTCAGGACACCTTCCAAAACTTTTGAGTGCTGACTCTGTGGAAGCTCTCTTCGGTTCTGATAGCGTTCACGGACTCTGAATCATGTGCCGGACTTCATGCTGAGGGCAATATTACTGGCTCTGCAGACCTTAATCGGCTTATTTCTCAGTCGACAGCGAACAGCCGCTCGCCGACATACCTGCTGGTGCAGAATACCGGATCCGTAACACTGAATGGAGAGATTCTTCACCGGGCACCTGTGTTAACGCGTTCCTGTCCAGAACTTTAATTACTCAATAAGCTGCAGTTTTTTCTCCTGAGAACACCTGAAACAACGATCAGGAGTTTTTTTCCCTGTCAGCTTGACCCTCTACTGTATATATTGTTCTTGACCTTGCCTGTAAACTGGCAATAAATAAAATAAAATAAAATAAAATAACTGTTGACATAGCAGGACAAGTTATGTTTACATTATTAAGTATTTGTACATTTTATCTGCACACATTGTCATAGCTTTATTTCGTTACTAATGTTTGCTTTGATAGTGCCTTGCCGGTGCTAACCAAATATAAATTCTAAATAAATAAATAAAAGACACGAGCTTGGGATCAACTGGGTGAGAACCTGATTCATTAACCGTTAGAAAGTACTAGGGGCATTTGACAGCCCAAAAGGCATCGTCTGAAATTCTTAATGACTTGAGGGGACAGAAAAAGCCGTCTTTTCCCCGTCAACAGAACACACTTCAACCTATCAGAAGCCTAAAGCTTAATCAAGTTTTGAAAATATGGTATACCCTGTGAGGTTGCCCAGCGTCGCGTCAATTCGTGGAAGTGTAAACGAATCTTTCTTAGTCACGGCGTTGAGTTTCCTACGATCAATGCATAATCGCATTTAACCGTCTTTCTTTCTTACAAGTACCATCGGTGAAGACCAGGGAGAAGGAGATGGCCTAATAATATTACGGCTGAGTATATCGCTAACACAGGCGTCCAATTCATTCTGATAAAAGATTGGAAGCCGCCTAGGTGGAACCAGGATGGGGCGTACGTCCTCCGTGTCAATGCAGTGCTCCGTCACATTCGTCCTACCCGTAGACTTCCCATATCAGTCAAAGATGTCCTTTAATTCGTCAACTATATCACCTAGTCTCTCGTAATTGTTCTGATCAAGATGCACCGAAATGAGCTCCTTAGCATTAAAAGCAACTGTACACACAGGTAACACGGATGGTCTAGGAACACGAGAAAAAAATGTAATCTTAACAGAGGCGGTGTGCAGGAGGGGCATACCGAAGTCTACGGAACATTTAAACTTATTCAATTAATCAAAGCCAAGTATACAATTCAAAGTTATATATGGTGGGTAAAACTAACTCCGGCTAAATCCAGGGAAAATTCTACCAGATTAGTATGGCTAATGTTAGCACCGTTAGCCATGTGAAGGGTAACGTTTGGCCTATAATTGCACCTAATCTTAGCCTGGAATTATATGAAAGTCTACTGACATACTAACGACAAACCAGCGCCAGAGGCTTCTAAACATGAAAGACTAGTGTTACCTATGGTAGCTCAAACCAAATGGCAAAAAGTAGAACGTAAGTATAAAATGACTATATCGGAAACGAGATAGTACTCACCGTCACTGGGTCCTGGGCCTAGGTCTATGTCTTGAATAGTGCGGCGGGCCTGGGGCCGACGCCAGTAGTTTCTGCGGGAGAGAAGCCGCAAGAGCACGGGTGCCAAGGCTTCTGAGTGAAGGTGTCCAGGAAGGTGTTGGGATGAATGACTTTAACATCGAGCAGCGACTGCGGGGTTTAATTACAAGCCGCAAGAAGGAATTCCTCCTCGCGCGCCAAAGTGAGGGCCTTGTCGAGGCCAACGGCGGATACCGAAGAAAAGCCAGCCGGATCTGAGGGTCGTGGACACGGGCAATGAACTTCTTCAGCACCAGAGTGTTCAGGGCTGTTGTGCCCTTGGGGAGTGGGGGGGAAAGCCCTCCGACCAAGGAACCGAAGTGCCTGCTGGAAGTCGTTGATGGATTCACCAGGCTGTCGGAACAGGCGTTCAAATTCCGACTGTAAAACTTCATGGTGTTCAGAACCCGAGGATCTCGTGCAGACCATCAAAGACGTCCGACTGGGTTGAAGTCGCGGAAACGTCTGCTGAACAGGTGAGATCGAAGACCTTGTCGTCAGTAGGGCCAAGATGGCTCCACTCTGTGCCTTGGCATCGACAACTTGCAGGTAGTCTTTGCAATGAGCCTCCCAGCCTCCAACGCGTAAACTTCTCCGGCGGGCCGCCGAGGACTGGGATACGCCGAGCATTTGCAGCTTCTTGGTGAGTTTGCTCCATTGATTGTCGCCAATGGAAGAGACACCGCTGCCACAAATTTGTAGTGCACCCAGATGACGGTAGCTGCAACCTAGAAGTGAAAGAAAGATGGCAATGAGTACCTTATATTACCAACCCTAAGAACAATAAGAAACTAGAGAAAGGGGTCCTAGGAAGATTGACCAGCAGAGGGATTGGCAGCACGATGGATGAGAGCCACGTTGGAATCCTGGTTGTTGGATTCGGCCAAAACGGGTTTACGGGAGTTCAATCCTCACCAGTATTTAGGCTTCTACATTTTCAAGGTTTTATCTGTCATCGATGATTGAATGGGATATATTGGGAAAGATAAATTTAAAAAACCTAAGCTTCAAACGTATTTCTCCCTAGATGTTGTAAAATCTGCATTATTATGCTTAGAAACTTTATAAGAACGTAAATTATATTTAAAATCAAGTCATATACATATGAGGAAGAATCACGCGTGCGCCCCTAAAGGGGTGCATTTTGTAGAACGCTCTACGGAGCACCTGTGGTTCTGGACCTTTCTACACAGAGCATGTGATTAGAAGTTTCTACTTTAAAACATAGTTGGAGGGATCTTTGCACTTTTAACACTATCAGCTGCTTATACCCGTGGTGCTCGTCAACACCTACGGGCGTGAAACTTTGGAGTCAACGTTTTCACCTAATATAGCCTCGTTATTAGTCAGGTGGACCTGTTATACTTAGAAGTTTTCTAAGCACGTATAAAGGTCCTTGGTTAAAATTTTGGAAAAAAACATTTGTTGCAGAATATTATTCGCCTGATTTTTTCCTAAGTTTGTCCAAATTAAAGCCTAGCAAAATGAGAACGAAAATCTCGGCTCGTCGCAAGCTCTCAGCCATTGCACCGAAACGTTGCTTGGTTGCATCAAGTAGTCACAGCAGTGATATGCATATGCAACCAATCGTTAAAGCTAAGCAGCTTGATCTCTCTGCTTTACAAAATTGTAATGATTTTATGTTAAAGTTTGGATCAATTCTCTCTATACTGGGGAACTTATTCGACGGTGACATCTCTGCTCTTCCCTCTCAGGAATGTCAGCGTCTGGATTCTCTCGTCTATTTTGTTGCCAGTGAAACATCAGACCGACAGAAACGAAATTATAATTTCTTTTAAAGAATGTTTCCCGGGACAGACGACCCATTGACGTTACCGTAGACTTCCTGTACTCGTGCGGTTTCAACTACAAATATCGGAAACCAAACGCCTCTCCTCACGTAGCAAAAATCCACCTATATTAGTCACATTTTTTCCCCAATCGAGGTGGACTCCATTTTTGCACAACGAGGTCGCATCTCTCGTTATCTAGAGGTTGCAAAATGTTTCCTTTGTCGGGATCTTACACTGATGAAGCGAAGGAATGTGTCTCCCCTCTTGCATAGGTCTTCGGCCTCTCAATCCATTATCCATAAGTCTGGTCATGGCTATGCAAACCATAACGAGACGGTACAGCAATCTACTATAGTGCCCGGTTTAAAAACCTCCTTAACTTCAACTCGCGCTCTTCTTTCAACGAATCCATTAACGCCTTCTTCCTCGCGAATAGGAATTTCCAACGCAGTAGCTATCAGCCATGTCGTAAGCCCACCTTTAATGTCATTAACTCCGTCTAAAGTGCCATGACCGACTGCTTCTTCGTTTCAACGTAGTTTTCCTTGTATTCCTACTGTTGACTTAGTCAACAAAACTGGGTCAAGTCCACCTCGTTCCCACTCCACGCTATCCACTCCGGTCTCAGCTGTCCAATCGATTAAACTTATCAATAACTGTGCAAGTCAAAGTATGCTCCAAACTTAAGTTCCAAAAAGAAAAACGTCATTAAAGTTGGGAAACCTCCTAACCCTCCAGCATCTACCATACATACCCAAAATGTCCTTAGCAATTATCCCAACCAATCAACTTCTCAGGCTTCCCCGTTATTTAACACTACCCCTTACGGTAACAGTTTTCCAAAACAATTTGCTCCATTGTCAAATCTTATTCTCCCCCCCCCATATTATTCCAATTTTCCTCAAAATCCTATTTATAGGCCTCCTATTTTCGCTAACGCAGAAAATAGCCTTCCTCTCAATGGATACCACCCAAATCTATTTCTCTACAATAATCCTAATTTAGTTAGCAATAATAGCTTAGCTAATTGTAGACAGCGGCAATTTTACTTTCTGTCCGCACCTTCCCCTCTACAGTTTACTTCCCCACCACCAAGTCTTCCTTTTTTATACATAACGCTTACCCTAGTTTGGATACTCGAACTCCGCTTGATGTCATATTACTAAATGCTAGATCTGTTTTAAATAAGATGGCCCAACCGAGAGCCATAGCTTTCGAGTTAATGCCTGATGTTTTATGGGTAACTGAATCTTGGACCCATCCCTTAATTTTCGACTCTTTGCTTGTCATAGACCAGTATGATCTCTACCGTCAAGACCGCATTAACAAGCGTGGTGGTGATTGTCTTCTCTGTATTAAAGCTTCATTTAAGAACTTCCCATTTGATCTAGATGTTACGTCATTCTCTGGTAATTACTGCTTCGCATCCATTATCTTGTCGCCCCGGCAAAAGGCTATTCACTGATGTATTTACAACCCGCCTAATTCATCATCCGATGATGATGCAAAACTTTGTGAAATTTTTAAATTGATTTCGGAGTCAAATTTTAACATTAAAATAATCGCTGGGGATTTTAATTTTCCTGAAATTGACTGGATTTGAAACTTTTGTCCACTCAGATTTCAGCCTTTCCTCGATACCATTAATTTTTCTAATTGGTCCCAGCTTGTCCGTTCTTCAACGAGAGACAAGCATATTTTAGACCTGATTTTCACAAACGACATTGCTCCCCTCTTCATCGATTTTAAGCAGGGCCTCTTCCAAAGTGACCATACACTAATTCACTGTTTCCTTCCGATTGTTTCCTCGAAAAAGACTAGTGCCTTTCGTACCTATCATGCTTTTGACCTCGCAGGTATGAGCTTAATTAGTAACTTTTTAGACTCATTGGACTGGCAGCATCTCTCCTCCATGAACGACCCAGCAAGTCTTTGTGACTTCATGTCAGTCGTTTCAAATAACATCCAGGATCTTGTGCCAACCGAAATAGTCAAGCCCTACGTCTCGGAATCCACCGTTCCTCACGTTCTTTTGCCAAGACTAAAGAAATTGAGGAAGCAGTTGAAAGATCAATATACTAGTTCGTTATCTGTACATCTAAGGATCGCAGAGATTTTTGAATTAGCCTCTAAGATTCGTCTTGCACGTGACAGAAAGAGCAAATCTTGCGCACTCAGTGAGTTAAACACTGCAAAATCTGTTGCTCAACTGTTCCACCGTCGATCCTCCTTTAAACGAGGTTATGAAATTCCTCCATTACTAAACGAAGACAAGAAATTCGTTCTCGAAGACTCTAACAAGACAGAACTGTTTAGTGCGTTCTTTGCAACTCATCTTACGATGGAATCTGAACCGGTTCCGACGTTTCAGGCATCCTCATTGAATGTTATCAGCACTTCAGGTCGGACTGCAGTTCACTCGTGCAAATCCTGAATAACTAAACACTGTTGCTGATCCTGGTACTTGGGTGTTTGCTTCCTCCAAAGTTCTCCTTAAGTGAACGAGAACTGTTCAGAGCTCTCGTTGGGATTTAATCTAACTCTGACAATACTGTCACCTGAAGGCTTCAATCAATCCATCGGAGTTGATTTTACTTCGTACTCCTGTTGTGGTGTTTCCCCTATTGCAGAGTGTCATGCGTTTGATTCTTGGGATTCCACTACAGGCAAGTTAGTTAACCCAAGATAGAAGGACGTGATTTTTGGTTCGCTTTGGTCGTCGTCCGTAGGATTCACAGACTGTGTCCCTGTTATCCGGTCGTTATAGATATTTGCGTCCGGACATTGTGAATTGTTTTAAATTTTAGTTATTGTTACTTTTAGTGCTTTGGTCACTGCGTGTTTAATTGTAATATTGCAAACCATATTTCGTCGCGTATTTTTATCTCGCGAGAGCTTCCTTAAGTCTGCAAGCTCATTTTCCAGTTTTTGAACTCTTAGTAAAATATAAGAACACCCAACGAAAGATTCGTCCTCGTAGCCGACGGATTTGGCTGCCATTACGCTTTTTCGCGCTTTGCTGGTCCTTGGTTGTAAGTATAAACTGATTGAGTGCCAGTCGTGCATGCCAAAACCAGCTGCTCAGGCTATCCTTTAAAGGAAGTTCAATGACTGGTTATGTTGCTAGCCAACAGTTGTTTTGAGTTCATGAATGCTAAAAACACTGTGTAAACGTATGTTCTTCTTTGAGCGTATAACGAAAAATTCCAACTGAGTTTGGAATATGGCGAGTATTTCAAGAAATATGCGCCAAAAATGCGCCTACTTGTTTAACAAAGCTTTTAAAAAATACTATAAACGGTATGAAGGATATTCAGGAACGACTCAGCCGTTCGGAGATGTCGAAGGTCCTGGATAACTTCAGATCTTCACGAGGTTGTACACGTTTGGTTCCCTGAATGGTTGTCAGTTTTTAGTGATGCATAGGCTGCGCAGTCAACTTGACAAATTCCGATTGATGCCGTTTTATGAGGAATTTTGGCACGAGAAAAATTTCAGATGAGCAGCAAGCAAGTACAGTTATTATTATTTTATTTATTGCCAGTTTACAGGCAAGGTCAAAAGGGATATATACAGTAAGGGGTCAAGCTGACAGTGAAAAAAACTCCTGATCGTTCTTTAAGGTATTTTCAGGAGAAAAAACTGCAGCTTGTTGAACAGATTAAAGTTTAGGACAGGGAAGTGTTGACACAGGTGCACAGTGTAGTACTTCTCCTTTCGGTGTTGTGGATCTGGTTTTCTGTACTAGCAGCAAGTATGCCGGCGAGCGGCTGCTAGCTGTAGACTGAGGAATAACCCGATTACGGACTGCAGAGCCAGCAATATTGCCTTCAGCATGAAGTCCGGCATAGGATTCAGAGTCCGTGGACGCCATCAGAACGGAAAAGAGCTTCCAGAGAATCAGCACCCAAAATTCGCGGAAGGTGTCCTGAATGTAGAAAACTAGTGACAGCTCTCGTAAACAAAGGATAGTTTTGCTGAATTTTAATACTTCTGGGTAGTTTATTTCAGATTGCTATAGCATTTACCGAAAAAAACTGACGGTATTTAACGGTGCGTGCCAAAGGAAGAAATAAGAATACATCTCTATGATTGGTGCGCCGACAGTGGTCGAGCTGCCTCAGGGATGTAAGGGGGTTAAAGGTAAAACCGTTTAAAAGCTTGAACAGTAAAATAGTCCCTTCTGTAATCTACGAAGCCACAACGGGTCGAGGCTTGTAAGCTCACAGCGTTGTTGGTAGGACAAGTTTCTGTGCTCTGAAGTAATAACTCTTTTAGTAAAGAAGTGCTGGACTGATTCTATCTTCCTCCGTTCACTCGCGTGCAGAAGGCTAAATAGAAACGAGCAGTATTCCAGACTAGGTCTGACATACATTTTATAAAGGCTGGTCCTAATATTGAGGGTTTTAAAATTTCTGAGAATAAACCCAGTGGTTTGGCGTGCTTTAGAAACAATCAGGGCGCAGTGCTCTGACAGATTAAGACTACTAGAATATGATATGCCCAGATCCGTTATAAACCCGGGCACATTTAAGTCATGACCGTCTATGCTTAGATGAGGCTGATGGTTGTCGCAACTAACCATAACGGAGCATTTGTGCCAAGAGAGCGAAAGGCGCCATGTGCGACACCACTGAGCGAAGGCTTGAAGATCCTTTTTTTAAGAGCTCAAGCACAATGTGGCGATCGACCGGTTTATAACGATAGGCAACTTTTAAATCATCAGCGTACATAAAGGGCCTACCATACTGAAAACAATCAGGAACATCGTTCACAAAAAGGCAAAATAGAAGCGGGCCGAGTACACTACCCTGAATAACGCCACTCCTCACGTGCGTGGGGTTGGAGATAACATCGGAAATTTTTACCCGTTGTGCGCGATCATTCAAATAGGAGGATATTAAGTTCAGAAGCTTGTTACCTATGCCGAAGGAGGTAAGTTTCAGCAGGAGGAGATCGTGGTCAACACGATCAAAAAGCCTTCGTGAAGTCGAAATAAACGGTGTAAATTGCAAAACCACTATCTCTAGATTGTAGCACATGATCAAAGTAAGAGAGCTGGCAGGTGTCACAAGATCTTTTTTTCGAGAAACCCATGCTGAGCCGCATTAATTAGGTTATTCTCTGTTAGGTGACGCATCAACTTGTCTTTAATCAAGGTCTCTAATATCTTCGAGGCTGCTGGCAGTGTATTTATTGGCCTAAAGTCGTCAAATGACGTAGTTCTGCCGTGTTTGGGTATAGGCAAAATGTACGATTCCTTCCATAAAATAGGGAAGGTTTCACTTTCAAGAGCAAGATTGAATATCTTATACAGAAGTGACGGAAATATATCATTTGCATCCGCCTTTAGAACGCTGACCGGGACGCCATCTGGTCCAGGACTGTAAGATTGGCGAGAACGCCGAATGGCTACGGTTACGTCCCAGAGGGTAAAAAGTTATGTTTTCGAGGACGTTACCGGTCCAAACCCGGACGTTTGGAAAGGGGGCGACCGAATGTTCACTGAAAGTTCTAGACAAGAAAGCATTGAAGCTATCAGCCGTCAACTTAGCGTCAGCTATAGGGTTTCCAAAAAGCATCTCGAAGTACAGGGTACTGAGTTTTTCTCTGCGATTTTACAGTCCGCGAAAAGAGTTTTGCAACATTGTACGAAGGGTTTTCGGCAAAGTTAACCTCTTCAGCTAGTCGCTTTTTCTTCGGAGAGCCTCTTAGCCTGTTCAAAGATTTGCTGGATCAATGGCAGGACGGAAGTGTCATTTAGTCGATGAAAACGACGCGAGAGTCTACGCAATCTACGGCGGAAAGGTAAAGGGAGGTAGACTTCATCCTTGACATTAATTATTTTCTTACGAGGAACAAAACGAGAAATGAGTGGACCTAGAACTTGGTAGAATGTATCAGTACAAACATTCACATCCAAACATAGAAAGAAGTTAGTCCAATCGTGGGAATTAAGATGTGTTAGTAATTCCCCCATATTTGCTGATCGGAATTCGTGGAAAAAGCTATATTTTTTTGAAAACGTTTCATCAGCCTCGATTTCTAGTGAAGAAGCAACTATAGCATGGTCTGAACTCCCAAGTGGGTCTAAAGGTGAAACTGACAGTGGCTGACAACCTCTGCAGAAGATAAGATCAAGTATGTTTGATCCTCGGGTGGGAAAAATCAACTACCTGATCCCACATGCCAGTATCTATGGCCTCAAGCAAGTTTTCGAACTTTGCAGGACCGGAAGGTGGAAACCAATGAACTTCAGGGAGATTGAAGTCACCTGCAATCAAGCAGTACTTCATATTTAGGTCAACTGCGGCATGAAATGCCTGTGAGAGACGGAGATCGTAATCCCCACTTGCGTTTGGGGGGCGATAGACACAACCGACGAGTAAAGAGTAGTTATCTTTAAGAACTACTCGGAGCCAACAACTCTCTTCTACCGCGGTAAATTGTCGATTATCCAACGGCAGAAAGGTAAGTGGCTGCTTAATATAGATGCAGCTTCCTCCGCCACGGCCCTCGTGTCGATCGTTACGAATATAGTCGTACCCTTGAATATTGAGTTCAGAGTTGGATACACAGGGTGTTGCCCAAGTCTCTGTAACTATTACAATGTCGGGGCAGTGGATGAAAGCCAGAGTCTGGAGCAATGGCATCTTACTAAGCAGAGATCTGGCATTTAATACGAATATTTTAAGCGCGCACGTTTTTGGTTTCTGAGAAGGGACAGTTAGGCTGTCAGAGTGAATGCCTTCGGCCAAAGAAATGTTCTTTTCACTTGAACAATTTGTCCGTTTCTTATTTGGAGATGTGCCTCGCCATTGGTTCTTCGTGTTTCCAGTTCTATTATTAACTGTCTCATTTTTAGTCTCTCCTTCAGTCCGTATTCCGGTTGAAAAAAAACTTCAGAATGCAGGCCCCGTAGGGTTGTTTTTCTCTGTAGCAGGAGCTGTGCCTGTGCTTCGTTTTCCAAGATGATTTTTAAGAGGTCTTGGTCGAGAATTTGATTCGGGTGCGGACAGAGCTTTCCCTATTCTATATGCCTTGAGAATGTGGATGGACTCGCCGTCCGTTAGCATCGTTTTTGCATACAATTGAAGGAGATCCAAGTCATGTTTGACTCGCTCCTTTGGAATAATTGAAGCTGACTCCGGGACCCCTTTAATGACTAAATTATGTTTTCGACTCAAACGAGGGCCCGTTTGTAACTCAGATCTTTCAGCTGAGTGAGTACTGGTAACCAATTCACTTGGCCCGGTAGGTCCACATGAACTGGGTGTTGGGCAGGCTAGAGCCAAATCCTGCAAGACTTGTTCTTCTTAGACCTTTTTCTTCTTTGGCTTAACGAACTCGCCAACCTCTTCAACATCGTATGTTGGTGCATCGTCTACCAGTGATGTGGCGATGGGCGGTAAAGCCAGATTAGTGCTGATGCTACCCGAACTAAGTACCGGTAGAGTGGCGCAAGGACAAGATGGGGCTCCCTTCGGAAGTAGCAAAATTTCCTCTGGTTTACCGGGTCCAGCAGTCGCGATATGTTTAATGTGACTTTTATGTAAGCTTGAAGAAGCTATAAATGAATATGAATTTTGCTTTGTTGTAGGTTTATTACGAACAGGGGCGTTTTTAGCAGTTGGGCGAGATATAGATTTTTTTAAGTTATCTATTTCTTGTCTTAGATTGCTTATTTCCTGCTCCATCCCTGAGAATTTCTGCTGGAGGCTGAAACACCCCATACATCCAGGATCTTGTGCCAACCGAAATAGTCAAGCCCTACGTCTCGGAATCCACCGTTCCTCACGTTCTTTTGCCAAGACTAAAGAAATTGAGGAAGCAGTTGAAAGATCAATATACTAGTTCGTTATCTGTACATCTAAGGATCGCAGAGATTTTTGAATTAGCCTCTAAGATTCGTCTTGCACGTGACAGAAAGAGCAAATCTTGCGCACTCAGTGAGTTAAACACTGCAAAATCTGTTGCTCAACTGTTCCACCGTCGATCCTCCTTTAAACGAGGTTATGAAATTCCTCCATTACTAAACGAAGACAAGAAATTCGTTCTCGAAGACTCTAACAAGACAGAACTGTTTAGTGCGTTCTTTGCAACTCATCTTACGATGGAATCTGAACCGGTTCCGACGTTTCAGGCATCCTCATTGAATGTTATCAGCACTTCAGGTCGGACTGCAGTTCACTCGTGCAAATCCTGAATAACTAAACACTGTTGCTGATCCTGGTACTTGGGTGTTTGCTTCCTCCAAAGTTCTCCTTAAGTGAACGAGAACTGTTCAGAGCTCTCGTTGGGATTTAATCTAACTCTGACAATACTGTCACCTGAAGGCTTCAATCAATCCATCGGAGTTGATTTTACTTCGTACTCCTGTTGTGGTGTTTCCCCTATTGCAGAGTGTCATGCGTTTGATTCTTGGGATTCCACTACAGGCAAGTTAGTTAACCCAAGATAGAAGGACGTGATTTTTGGTTCGCTTTGGTCGTCGTCCGTAGGATTCACAGACTGTGTCCCTGTTATCCGGTCGTTATAGATATTTGCGTCCGGACATTGTGAATTGTTTTAAATTTTAGTTATTGTTACTTTTAGTGCTTTGGTCACTGCGTGTTTAATTGTAATATTGCAAACCATATTTCGTCGCGTATTTTTATCTCGCGAGAGCTTCCTTAAGTCTGCAAGCTCATTTTCCAGTTTTTGAACTCTTAGTAAAATATAAGAACACCCAACGAAAGATTCGTCCTCGTAGCCGACGGATTTGGCTGCCATTACGCTTTTTCGCGCTTTGCTGGTCCTTGGTTGTAAGTATAAACTGATTGAGTGCCAGTCGTGCATGCCAAAACCAGCTGCTCAGGCTATCCTTTAAAGGAAGTTCAATGACTGGTTATGTTGCTAGCCAACAGTTGTTTTGAGTTCATGAATGCTAAAAACACTGTGTAAAAGTATGTTCTTCTTTGAGCGTATAACGAATAATTCCAACTGAGTTTGGAATATGGCGAGTATTTCAAGAAATATGCGCCAAAAATGCGCCTACTTGTTTAACAAAGCTTTTAAAAAATACTATAAACGGTATGAAGGATATTCAGGAACGACTCAGCCGTTCGGAGATGTCGAAGGTCCTGGATAACTTCAGATCTTCACGAGGTTGTACACGTTTGGTTCCCTGAATGGTTGTCAGTTTTTAGTGATGCATAGGCTGCGCAGTCAACTTGACAAATTCCGATTGATGCCGTTTTATGAGGAATTTCGGCACGAGAAAAATTTCAGATGAGCAGCAAGCAAGTACAGTTGTAACAGTATTGTCTGGAGCAGTCCTAGTGAAGTGCTAACGGAGTTAAAATGGTTCAAGTTGGAGAATAAATAATTGGTGGGTTAAAGTGAAGGCATGTTGTTATTTATTGCTGCAGTTATTTTAGCATTAGAAAGTTTACCTCCTGGTTATGATAAGAAAAAAACGATAATTTGTTATCATGGGACGTTATTACAGTTATGTCAATATTTGTTACTAAAATTATTTTTAGTGTCCGATAGGTCAACTGATGGCTGTTATCGAATAAGGAAGGAAACGATTAAATATTTATGATTATAGTACTTTTATAAATTTATTGTGTTTACATGAAAGGTAAAAATAATTTAATATTTTTTTTTGTTTCCAACCTGATGTTGATCATGGAACCCTAATAGCAATTCATATCAGACGTATATCGCCCGGATATCCACATGTCGAGATACATATGTCCACCGCATATCGACTTTGTCCGCTTTTCCGACATATGCCCAATATCGAAATGTCGATATTTGTCGAAATAGACGAAAAAAAGGGTCGGATACTTCCTGAGCGATGAGGAATTTATCTTAACTCTCGAGAGTCATGAACCACTTGTCATATTTTATGACCGCAACCCACACGGTTTCTCTATATACTGCACTTAATTTTACGGTACAAATAGGGTACTCAAAAGTCCATGCCTATTTCCCTCAATAAATTGAATTGAACAAATTGAAGCCTTTCATGTTTCTTCCTGAGCTCAACTTACTTAAGCCCGCAAAACATTGCACAACTGACTTTTGTGACTTTGATGTCCGCTAGGAAGACCTTCTAGGTGTCTTCTTGAGCTTAACGTGCTCAAGCCCGCGATGCGGGCCCTTTGAATTCCGCCTAAAATTTTTTTACCTCCGAGCTTTTTCTCCTTTCGAAATTTCAGTCTACTGGTTAATCTTGTGGACTTTATTTATTAAGCTTTGTATTCTTTTCCACATACTCTTCATCTGCTGCAGGCAGCAGAGGAAATTTCCGATATCCTCCTCTTCTGCTTTTCTCGCCAGTAGCTCTACGAGATCGTCCGGTCTACAAAGGGCTGAGTAATTTCAATATTTATTCAAAAAGTTGCTCCCCTTAAAAACCTTCGTTCCATATTTTTTACACCCTTAATCGTTTTTACGATCTTTTATAGAAGTCAAAATTATACCCTTCAGGAATCGTGCAAAATATGTGGCACTGTCGATGTTCAAACCAGGACACTAGTGTGTGGGAAATGACGGTGATAACATTGAACTATCGCCACACGAGGAATTCGCTGATATAAATTTAAATGATGGAATAAACGCTAGTCATAACGCGAATGACTTCACTCCCGGACATGTTTCTTTAAAGTCTGCTCCCGCCAAACGGGTCAAGAGTTTAGAAAGTTTGTCGGATGTCAATTACGAGGAGGAAGCGTGTGCTACATGCATGTGCTACAAGCATGTGCTACATTCAATCGGCGCGTCGTTTTAAATTGCTTTCGAATTTCAGCTCCTTTGAGTGTACAAAGTTTTAGTCTCTACCTTAGTGTAGAAGACACGTTGATTTGGAATAACTCTTCCCTAATAGCAATTCATATCAGACGTATATCGCCCGGATATCCACATGTTGAGATACATATGTCCACCGTATGTCGACTTTGTCCGCTTTTCCGACATACGCCCAATATCGAAAATGTCGATATTTGTCGAAATAGATGAAAAAGGGTCGGATACTTCCTACTTAACCCCCCATTTAAAGCGAATACATACGGAACGCCCATTATTATTCCTTTACCGTGACCGCCAACAACGTAACCATTACTTCCCATCCTATTAAGCTCGCGTATACGCCACTAAAGTCACATTTTCCCATTTTCTCAACGTGTTGTACAAAATGTAAAAACACAGTTGATGGAAATATAAAAAATGTGTACTATAAAACGTCCATAATAATATATGTACAATAATGGATATTAGTCTACTTAATATAAACAATATGGGGTTGTGGAATACGTTAAATCAGGGGTTAGTCGGGTTGTCAAGATGGGGTTTGGAGTGGAGGTGGCTAGTCCTGGGTGGCATTCTAAAAATAGACAGTTAAGCAATATGAAAGGAAATCAACTCACCATAAAAGGGTAATTCAGGCACGTGCCTTTGAACCCTCTTGCCGGCGGCATCGAGGGACCTTTTCAGGCGCCTTACAAATGCGGCCTCCAGCTCATAATTGTTTAGACGGCCGCCGCCATTCCACCTTACGTACAGCTCTAAATTGTTTGAAATTAACAATAGATGTTAATACCCACCTGTAATAAGTTCATATAATTTGGACCCTGATAAAGCATCTTTGCCTTTGTGTCCTTAGCCCAAATCTCCCACGAATTAACGCTCTTACTCCGTTAGATCGACCCTATGCCACTCGTAATTCCTCCATGATCATTTCACCACCCCTTAGCTCCACAACTAACCGGTCTCAGTTTTTTGCCTCCAAATATGCTTTCATCTGGAATAATCTTCCACTGCAAATAAGGTTGTCGTCCACATTAGCTATTTTAAAAACAAAGTTACGCAAACATTTAACTTCGGAAGATATAAAGTCCTTATTGTCTGTTTCCTTCCCTAACTCGCAAATTTTGGATTTCGAAAAGGGTCCTCCTGGTATTTGAGGCAGTTCCCTTGATATTATAATGGTCTCTTATTATATATCCATCATCCTCTGCAGAGTCAATCTAATATTGATCTCTTATTATATGTCCATCATCCTCTGCAGAGTCAATCTTTGCATTTACTTTTTGCCCCCCCTCATTTTAAACTAGCATCGCCAAGTCTTGACAACCTTGGTACTTTCCTCCGCTTTTGCAACCCCGACGATGGTCTCCAAATTCAGTTGAGGATCAAGGCGGGTTCTGATAGTTTTGCCTCTTTGATTGGTGGACTATGCAGTCGGCAAGGTCGCATCTCAATGATGATCTCATGACCTCTACTGTCCCGTCTTCGTTTTGACCCTGGTGTCCACGATGAGTCCGTCCTCTCTCACCTCCACTGGTGGTTACAAACAGTAGCTCTGACTGCTATATTATCTCTCACACGACAAGGAGCGTTCCGAACCCTCATACGTTTTCAGCATCATCACAGATCTATCCCATTGCATCTAGCTATTAATGTTTAAGTGAAGCAGTTTTTTTCTCATTTAAAATTGGCGGCTCGCTGAACTCCACCTCCGATTTAACCGTAGGAGTTTTTTTTACTGCTTCTTTTCTAGTTCACTGTTTATGTTACAGATTGTTGTCTATTGTTTTTAAAAAAATGGCAAATCGTTCTGAATCGGATATGCTTACCATATTGTTAATTTCTGCTGTTAATATGGCTGCTCACATAGAGCAGCAATTATCCACTTTGTATTTATTTTATACCGCGATACTAAGTTTGAAATGACGGGGCTCTCTGGGCCTTAAATATACAATTTATTTATTTATTTAAATTCAGTTCCAAGGCTATAG